>PVKN010033076.1:0-12114 GCA_004027915.1 Capromys pilorides
AGAGTGGGGGATGGAAGCTTCTGGCTCACGTGGTGCTGGGGGAGCTTCTTACCAGTTGTCAGGGATCAAAGTCCTGGCTCCTCAGTTGTCCTCTGCCAGCTTCATCCTAGCAGGGACCTTGGAGAGCTTTGTTACCCTCTCATGCAGGCGACAGCGACACATTCTACTTGGTTCTCATTGATGTGGGTGGGGATGAGGCCAAGGTTGTTTTCTGTCCTATTTTCTTGAGGTTGCCTGGCCCTCGTCTATAAGATTTCTGTTTGCTAGGATGCCCCTTTCTTGTTCTTTTGGTTACTGTTGTGGTTTGGATAAAGAATGACCTCCCCTCCCCGCAAAGGCTCATGTATTCGGAGCTGGGGCTTTTGCAGGATGATGTGGTCACTGCCTGGATATCCACTGGTGTGTCACAGTTGAGTGTATGGCTTGGAGTTGGAAGTAGTGGGTCATGGAGGGCTGTAGTGGTTGATATGTTGTGTCAACTTGGCTGGATGACTCAGTGGCCTGGCTCCCGTTGGTGGGAGTCCCACCTCGAGGTACAATTGATTCCTCCCTGGAGCAGGATCAGGGCCTGCCTAGGACATGATTGGCTCCTCCCTAGAGCAGGATCAAGGGCCCATGCTGGGGTATGATTGGAGCACAGAGACTTTCTAAAAGGCTGAGGAAGGAGTCAAAATGTCACTTCTTCGGAGAAGCTTCAGCCTGGACTTTATCGTCTGGCTTGCAGCGCAGACTCTTCAGCCTCCAGCTTGGATCTTTCGCCATCTGTTGCAGACTCTTCAGCGTCCATCACAGACACTTCAGTTTTCTATCGCAGACCGATCAGCCGACGGATAGACTTACATGGAGCACTGCAGTGAGTTTCAGACCTCGGGACTGAATTCTCCAGTCTGGAGCTTGCAGATGCCCTCTGCACGCTTCCTCACCTGACTCTGTGGCTGACTATTGTAAGCCAATCTTGTAACTCCTTATATATTGTATATTTTGTGTTAATATCCATGCCTTATATTTTTCTGTTCCTCTAAGTAAAACCCTGACCAATACAAGGGCATAACCCGAAAGGAACTGAACACCCATCCTCCTTGCATTAGTTAAGGTTTTACTTAGAGGAACAAATATCACAAAGATATACAATGTATAAGGAACTACAAGATTGGCTTCCAGCAGTCAGCCGCAGAGTCAGATGAGGAAGCGTGCAGAGGGCGTCTGCACATCCAGACTGAAGAATTCAGTCCCAAGGTCTGGAGCTCACTGCAGTGTCCCATGCAAGTTTCTTTTCATCAGCCAATGGGTCTGTGATGGAAGACTGAAGAGTCTGTGATGGTTGCTGAAGAGTCTGTGGCGCATGCTGAAGGATCCAGGCTGGAGGGTGAGGAGTCCGCGCCGCAAGCCAGGCAATGAAGTCCGAGCTGAAAGCAAAGACTGAAGCTCCTCTGAGGAAGTGGAAGTTCGACTGCTTGCTCAGCCCCTTTATGTGGTCTCTTTTGCTGAGTCACTCTGGGCGAGCCCATTGCATCCTAGGGCTGGCCCTCTGACCCTATCCGCAGGAAGCCAAGTTGACCAATGTATCAACCACTACACTCCTTTTCCTCTCTGGATCTCCTAGCTTATTCTGCTTCCGGGCAGCCATGAGGTATGCAGTTCTCTTCTGCCACACTCTTCTGCTACCATGGTTCCGTCTTGTGGTCAACTATCCATGGATGGAACTCTCTGGAACTATGGGCCAGAATAACCCTTTTCTCCCTTAGGTTGTGTATGTCAGGCCTTCTGTTCCAGCAATGGACAGCTGACCACTGAGCTAGGAAGCCCGGCTTTTGCTAGGGCCTCTGTTGTTTGTGCCTGTTGGCATTTCTGGCTGCTGTGTTTTTTGGCTTTGAGTCTTGGGCAGGAGGCCAAAGGGGCAGCCAGAGAACTCAGGACCGTGCCACTCCTTGGGCCCTGGGGCCTTAGGCAGGCTGCCTGTTTTCATTTTTCAGAATCTTTATACATTTCTTTTATAACTAATGGACAGCTTCGTAGTTGTATGGGCCAGTTTTATTTGTCCTTCATTTTTAAGATATAGTTTTGCTGTAGCTAGAATTCAAAGTTATTAACTTTTTCCTTTCACGCTTTTGAAATATATAATTCCATTGCTTCTTGCCTTTCACTATTTCTTTTTTCTGCACTTAGGACAGGGTCTACAGGGCCTCACTACATAGATTGGACTCCTTGTGATCCTCCTGCTTTCAGCCTCCCAAATGCTGGCATTACAGGTGCACACCACCATGCCCAGCCTCAATGCTGTCTCAGTGTACCCCAGGGGAAGGGCTGGCATGGCATGCTGGGAATCAACCCCAGGGCTCTGAGCCTGCCTAAGCAGGAGCTTTAGTCCATTGAGATTTCTAACTAACCCTACCTTTCATTATTTCCAATGAGAGGTTATTCACTGTTATTCTCCTGATGTATTTTTTCACCTTCTGACAGCTTTTAAGACTTTTCACTGTACCTTTGCTTTTCAGCATTTGAGTTTGAAACAGAAAGTGTATTTATCCTGGTTAAGGTTTTGCAGTTTCTTGAACCTGCAAGGTGATAACTTTAATTAATTTGGAAAGAATTTGGCTGTTAATTTTCCAAATCTTTAACATACTTCATGTATGAAAATGTTCACTCAGTGGTGTCCCAGATTTTCTGTTCAAGGAGATTATGGGGCCACAGAGGAAAGGGATCAGTGATGTATACTGTGCCTAAGGGGAATCACCTAGAGAGAAAACATTTTCTCAGATTTTCACAGAGAGCAAACAAGTCAAGCAATGGCTGTGACTTGTCCAGACGGCTGACACTTTTGTCAGATACAACAGTTACATTTTTTTTATATAAGTCTCGCTTTACCTTGATCTTAACTATTCAGTGGAAAAGTTTAACCACGTGGTATAAAAAGTAAAGCTGGATTAATATGCTGAGCTGTAAAAGGCTCAAGTGAACAGCTTCTGACATGGCCAGTTCTGCTGATAACCCACTACTATTATGGACTATTGGACTTTGTATACAACTTCATTCTCTTAGTTCAATGAGAGGAAATATTTGTACTAATGATGTTTAGAAAAGTTATCATGTCTGCATCTTGTACTCTGAACAACTACTATGAAGACAACAATGTGCATTGTATTAATTATGGTGGCTGCCCTACTAATGTGTTTTGAAACTGTCTCATTGTTATTTTGGAACCATAGTGATCCTCCTGTTTTCAGCCTCCCAAGTCCTGGGATTACAGGCAGGCACCACCAGGCCCAGTGTCAGTCCCTGTCTCAGCATGCCCTGGGGCCAGGGTTGGTACAGCACTCCAGGGGATTAAACCCCTCCGCTGAGCTATCTGGATGGCTCGATTCTTGTCTTTCTGACTCTAGCCTATTTCCCCTCACATGATGATTTCCAGTTCTAACCATTTTCCTGAAAATTAGGTGTCTGCATTTCACATGCTATCTATCCACTGGTCTGCTGAGGAGTATGTAGGCCAATTCTAATTCTTGGCTATTGTGAGTTGTACTTCAATAAACATGGTGGCATGGGTGTCCCTACAGTGTGCTGACTGTAACTCTTCAGATATGTGCCAAGGAGTTGTGTACCTTGGTCACCAGTGACTCTATTTTTAGTTTTTGAGGAATGTCTCTATTAATGTCCTTAGGGGCTGTGTGAATTTACATTCCCACCAACAGTATGGCAAGGTTCTGGTTTCCTGCTTCTTTGCCAGTGTTGTCTTTTGTGTACTTAATGGTGGCCATTATGGCTGTAGTGAAATAGAGTCACAATGTGGTTTTTTGAATTTTCTCATTATTTATTTGATACAGGGTCTTGCTATGCAGTTCAGACTCATAGTGATCCTCCTGTCTCAGCCTCCCCAGCACTGGGATTACAGGTGTGCACCACCATGCTCAGTTTTGGGGAAGGCACAATATGCCATTCTGGGGATCAAACTTAGGTCCTTGAGCTTGCCAGGTAGATGGTTAGATTGCTGAGCTATCTCTCCAGCCCTCTTTATATATTCTAAATATTAATCTTTAGGGGGAGAGTGGTCAGCAAAGATTTTTCTCCCATTCTGTAGGCTGCTTCTCCATCCAGTTGAATGTTTGCTTTGCATGCAGAAGCCTTTTTATTTGATAGAGCCCTATTTTTTATTCTTGCATTATTTCTCATGTTTTTGGGGTCTTATTCAGGAGGTCTTTGACTGTGCCCAAGACTTCAGTGCTTAATTTATGTTTTCTTCTAGACATTTCCAAGTTTCAGGTTTTATATCCATGTCTTTGACATATTTCTAAATGATTTGGGTACAAGGTGAGAGATAAGTATTTAATTTCAATCTTTACATGTAGATTTCCAGTTTTCTCAGCAGTATTTGTTAAAGAGGCTGTGTTTTCTGCAACACATATTTCTGGCTTTTTGATCAAGAATTGGATAGCTAGGGCTGGGCAGGTAGCTCAGTGGATTAAAGTGCCTGCTTAGGCAGAGTGCATGGACCAGGGTTTGATCCCCAGTATGCTGTGCTCATCCTGCCTCTGGGGCTTGCTGAGATGGCATTTGAGACTGGGCGTGGTGGTGTGCACCTGTAATCCCAGGACTTGGGAAGCTGAAAACAGGAGGCTCACTATAAGTCCAATCTGTGTAGTGAGACCCTGCAGACCCTGTACTAAATAAAAAAATAATAAAAATAAAATAGAGAATTGGATGACTGTAGTTGTGTAAGCTTGCTTGCATGTCCTCTACTCTAGTGGTCTATGTGTCTGTTTTTGTGCCAATATGAACTGTCTTGGCAGAAAAGTTAAGAATCAAAGTCCCTCTCTTTTTCTCCAGCTCCCCTGCCCCCCCTCCACATTTGCTAGTGCATTTCCTGAATGAACCATGATGTTGAACATTTTTTCATATATTTACTTGCCATATATATTTTTTCCTCTGAGAAGTGTATATTCATTGCAGATGGTCATTTTTTGACTGAATCTTTGAATTTGGGGGGCCTGATTTTTAAAAATTCTTTATGTGATCTAGATAAAGGCCATTGTTGAAGGGACAGTTGGTTATAATCTTTTTCCTAGTTGGTGAATTTTCTTTTTACTCTGTTGGAGATTTTCTTTGAAGTGCAGAAACTTTTCAAGAAGATGAGATCTAAGTTGTTGATCCTTTGAAGTATTTCTTGTGCAGTTTGGCTTTTGTCCATGAACTCTCTATCTACTCCTATGTCTTTCAGACTTCTACCTACATTTTCCTCCAGAAGATTTAGTGTTTCTGTTTTAATATTTAAATCTTTCATTCATTTTGACTGTAGCTTTATGCATGGCGATGGACATGGGTCAAGTTTTAGTCTTCAGTGTGTGGAAAGCTATTTTTCCCAGAACCATGTATTAAAGAGCCTATCTTTCTTCCAGCAAGCATGTTTGGACCCTCTATCAAAGATAAGGTGGCTGAGTCTGTTCCATTGTTCTTAAGGTCTTTCTCTATGTCAGTACCATACTGATTTTATCACAGTAGCTTTATAATATAATTTCTGGTCAGGGATTGTGATACCTCCTGCCTTTCCTTTGTTTCCCAGGACTGCTTTTAATATTCTGGGTTTCATTGGTTTCAAATGAATTTGAGAAAAGTTTTCTCTAGTTCTGTGAGGTACACTAATAGAATGCAGACTGGTACAACCACTATGAAAATCAGTGCGGAGATTCCTTAAAAAGCTAGGATTGGAGATTCCATTCAAGCCAGCTATTTGTTTCCTCAGTATTTTTCTAGAAGAACTGAAAACGTCATACCACAGGGAAATATGTATACCCATGTTTATAACAGCACAGTTTGTCATAGCTAAATCCTAGAAATAACCCAGATGCCCATCAACTGAAGAATGGATAAAAAAGATGTGTATTTTTACACAATGGAGTATTACGCGACTATAAAACATGATAAATTTGAGGCTCTTGTTGGTAAATGGATGAAACTAGAGAATATATTCTTAAGTGAAATAAATCAGACCCACATGTGCAAACATTACATTGTCTCCTTAGTGTGAGAGAAAAATGGAATCTGAAGGGTACAATAGATACTAGAAAAAGGAAATGAGCTTATTCAAAAGGATAGCATTACTGAGTTGATGAGAAGGATAGGAGAGGGAATTGGAAGAAAGAGGTTTATCTGTGTACATAAGCAAGGAGACTTGAACAACTGTATCAAGCATTTCTGCTGGTCTATGGAAAGGATCAGACAATGCTTAATTTGTTTTGTCTCCTTTTTTCAATTGTGTTTTTTCTCTTCTTAATTTCTTACATATTCCTTTCTTTTTTCTTCTTCTAATTTTACATGCATGCATCTGGTAATGTGAATAACTTGTTGGATGACAACACTGTGTATTACAATAAATACTGCAAAATCGTATTACTCTGAAATTCTGTATCACTTGTAATTTTTCTGTTTTAATTCTACTTTGTGCTCACTTTAAAAAAAAGAAAACGCAAAACAAAATCCCTCCCTTCAAAGTTCCTCCAAATACCAGGAGTCCTTGGAGCACCTCGCCCTGCTTTCTTTCCCAGCTCCAGCTCCAGCATTGCAATGTCCTAAGCAAAGCGGTCATGGGGACAATTGGATGGAACAAAAAAAGCCTCTCAGTACTTACAGCTCGTCTGGGTTCTGACATGCTCTGCTGGCTCCTGTGGCTTCCTGACCCCAGCAAACTCCCCTCGAGTGAGGCAAGCTACCTTTCCCTGGTCACCCTTCACTTGGAAGATGTCCTCAGAGGCAAAGGCATTGCCAGGCTTCATGCGCCCAGTAAGCGCTTGTCCTTCTCTGGGATGTCATAAGGTCACTTAGCCTTGTTTGCAGTCATAGCACTGTGATGGTTCCAGTGAGTGTGTTTCTCATTGTTACAATATCAGTGGTCTTCTGCAGCTTTCTGTGTCTTACCTATTTGTATTGGGGAAGGTTTTGGTTAATGATTAATGAATACACTCTTCCTTAGCGGTCTCAAATTAATCAATAAGGAGTGAGTAGATGGTGCAGAACTCTAAGAGGTAGATATTTATCATGAGTGATTTATTTATTTATTTATTTATTTATTTATTTATTTATTTATGGCAGGCTCAGCCTGCTCTGGCAGTGGGGCTGGCGCAGCTTGTGCTGGGATCAAACTGTGGTCCCTGCAGTTGCCTAAGCTTGCCTAACCAGGTGCTTTAGACCACTGAGTCATCTCACCAGCCCCAATCATAAGTGTTTTGATGTTCTTTTCTTTCTTTCTCTCTTTCTTTCTTTCTTTCTTTCTTTCTTTCTTCTTTTTCTTTCTTTTTATAGTTAGGACAGGGTCTACAGGGCCTCACTATGTAGATTGGACTTGTAGTTATTCTCCTGTTTTCAGCCTCCCAAGTGCTAGGATTGTAGGTGTGCACCAGTCTCAGTCCCTGTCTCAGCGCACCCCGGGGGTGTGGCTGGTACAGCAGGCTGGGAATTGACCCCTGGCCTCTGTGCTCTGCCTAAGCAGGTGCTTTAGTCTGCTGAGCTATCTGGCTGGCCCTCTCTCTCTATTTTCTGCTGAAGGTAAATTTAAGAATCAGAATTTGATAATGGTGCACCCCCAGTTGTCTGCGAGTAAGATCTCTCTCTCTCTCTCTCCCCCCCCCCTTTATCTTTCTAATATTTGCAGAGATCTAGCGCTGGAGGCCACCCAAGCCCAAGGCTACCATATGGGGTCACACAGGAGAAGGCCAGGCCATTGCCAAGCTCTGTATATGGGTCCGAGTCCTGCTACTATTTTTTCATGTGACTTTCCTGTTTCATACTCAGGGTGACAGTAGTTGATAGCATCCAAGTACAGGTTTTCCTTTCTCATTTTTAGGACTGAACACTGATATTTCTAAGTTCCCTGAGATTTTGCAAATGAGCAAATTTATAATAAAAAGACTGTGTGACTCACAAATATCTATTTTCCTGCTATAATCTATATACATTTGCTAGTATCTTTGCCTTTTTTAAAAGTTAAAAAAAATTCTTTGGTACAGGGTCTCCTTGTGCAGCTTTGGTCCTCCAGTCTCAGCCTCCCCAGTGCTGGGATTATAGGCGTGTGCGAAAAGCTCCACTGGGGAAAACCGCCCGCTGAGCGGCCCGAGCCACCGGGCTCCTGTGCCCACCAAGACCATTGTGCACAGGTTTTCTGACTCCAGGATGGGATTCTATGTGCAGGCATATTTCGCAAAAAGACAGAACTACCAAGATAATGACTAGTGCATTAGGGGGACATTGTAGAGGCCGTTCTATGTTTCTGGGAAATTATCTACAGCCTCTAGAGAACTGGACTCGAATCTGAATTGATTTGGTCAAAAAGCAAATCACACAAGGACACTGTGTGCTTCTGGGAGAGCTGTTGGGGACATGTTTACTGAAACAATTCTGGACATATTAGGCGCTCTGAGGGAAACAAAAAACTGAATATGTGATAAATACGTGGAGGCTGAGTTTCTTCTATACCCGAACCGAGGAGGAAGCGGCCAGAGACGCATCCTGTGGCCTGAGGAGGCAGCTGCTCCCCTCCCTGTCCCCGCGCAGATGCAGGAGGGGAACAAACATTATTGAACAAATCATATTCTTATTTTTTGCCACAATTTTATTTATTATTTTTATTTAAATTTTATAGGCACGATTTTATACTTATTAAATTCGGTAGCAGAAATGTATTGCATTTCCCTGGCCATTACTATTATTTATTTTATCATACGAGTATTACTGAAGAGAACGGCGGTTAGTAGGAGAGGCTATTAGGAAGTAATCTGCCCCAGAAGTCAGATAAGCTAAGCACGCTCTTCATCGGAGGCGAGACAGCGTCTCTCCAGCTTCTGAGAAGAGGGTCAGAAGGAGGGAAGGATTCTGTGGGGAGAGACGAGGGCTTGTGCAGTTGAGTGGGTCTCAGGGAGGTGAGCCTAAGGCTAACGAGTTCCAAACACTGACCTCTCCTAGGTAATCATGTGACGTGTCTATGGGCCCACGGTCAGCGGCTAGTGTGACAGTGTTCATAAGATGATCAAGTCACGCCGCTCATTTTCTACAGCAGTAACACACGAAAAAAAGACAGAAAAATTAGTAAGTGAACAAAGAAGTGATTGGAGAATTGCCGACTTTTTCTTTAGCGTTGTCTCCCAGGAAAGTCACCCCTGGGGACTTTCTGCTTCTCCAGGGAAGTCCATCAGGCAGAGATTCTGACCACTAGCCGTCCACGGGGACAGAGGACTGCACTGCCACAGACCCGGCCACCACGTGGCCCAGGGAGCTCGGCAGAGCAGGCCTTCTGCAGCTGCCAGTTAATAAAGAGCTAATCCTGTTGATGGCTGCGATCTTTTTGTGAGCCGAGGAACGTCTCAAGAGCAACAAGAATCTCCTCCAGTATGGCGCATACTTTTCTTCCTAAATATAACTGAAATGTGTAAGTGACTCTTAGCAAAATGACTTACTGTTCACTCAGTGAGCAATTTTTATTTCACACCCGCCATAAAATGTCCTGCAGCAATTTTACAAATTGCTTTTATTGTTTTTATATAGAAGGCACGGAGTCCTTCAGAATACAGGTGCTGCCAGATCTCCCATTCCACCCTGATGACAGGCAGCGTGCTGGGCTTCTAGCAGGACTGCTCTTCGCTCGGGTATCTTCGCTTTTACTGACAGCGTCAGCAGCCGGCTCTCTTTTGGGACCGCTCTCTGTGCAGAAGTGCAACTTCAGTCACTTTGTAGAAAGTTGGGACTCACGGAAAGAGCCCACCTGAGATGTGCTGAATGCAGATTTGAGCACGTGGTTAGCTTCGTTCCTTTGCAGAGCTGGTTGGTTGGCTCAGACCACCAATCTCCATGAAATACAAGATTGAGACGTGTGTCTCAAAGACATGGCACACCGCGTAGATCTTTGGTGCCACGCAAGCATGGTTGACACTGACTTCTGAATCCCAAAGCCTTGGAGTTGATTAGTTTTCTGTCCTTAAAAATTATATAATGAATGGCCACAGAGACAGAGAACAACTGATAAGCAGTTTTACCCAGAGCAATCTAAAATAGAAACAAAATGATTCTTTGTTTCACTGTCCTCACCAGCTTCATGGACTAGATAGAAAACAAGCTCATGATAAGAGTCTTGCACACATACACACTTGTTTGCTGTGTTGACCGAGCGACCCACATGATGTCCCCTCTTGAGAGCAAGGGGATTTAGACAAGCTTGAAGAGATTATTCTGTTGTTGTCACAAAATTTCTAATTAAAACACATTGAGCTAGAAATCAGAAAGTTTCCAGTAGACTGGAGGACTCCATGGGAAGGATCTTGCTCCCAATGTACTGACCAGAGCTAATAATGATGTATGTTTCAAAAATAAGTAGGTGGGGCTGTGGAGATAGCTCAGTGGCTTAAGTGCCTGCCTGGCAAGTGCAAGGTCCCGGGTTTGATCCTGGTTACCACACTTCTTGCTGGCCTCAGAACTGGGTGGAGCGGTGCATGCCTGTAATCCCAGCACTAGGGAGGCTGAGTCAGGAGGATCACTAATGAGACTAAACTATGTAGTGAGATTGTATAACAAAAATAGGTGAAGGTGTCTTAGTTACTCTTCTCTCTTATTGGGACAAATACCCAACACTCAAAATGAAGGAAGGAAAGGTTTATTTAGCTCACAGTTACTGGAGGTTTCAGTCTATATTCAGCTGGCTCCAAGGCAGAGTGGAACAGGGCCGAAAACAGCCTTTCATGGTGGCTGGGAAGAGCAAGAGCACAGGGAGAGCTAACAGCAGCTCAAGCAGCTAACTTCTCTTCCTGTTCCTTGAAATGCAAATCACCTGCCCCAGGGATGGTTCAGCACTCACACCTACAAACTCCAGAAGCTGCCCCATGACTACATGAGGCTTTGGGGGGACACCTATACACATACCATAACAGAAGGGATGAATATGTTAATTAGCACAATTTCCTCATTCTACACTGTATATGTGTATCAAAACATCACATTGTATCCCATAAATATATATAAATATTACTTGTGGATTAACAATGATATATGTATATGTGTGTCCACACACAAATATATCCATTTCTTTGAGTATTTCATGTAGGTAATAAAACCAGGGGTGAGTCAGAATCTGGAATGATTGTTGGGATAGAGATTCTGATCCTCATTGTGTCCCCTTGCAGAATGTGGCTTCAGCAGCGTTTCCCTCTTTGCTGACTGGGAGGGCCTTTGAGCCCATATAACTGCCAGTGGTGGGCAGGGAACAGATCCTAGAAGCCATCTTTTCTACTTGTGTATTTGTTTCTCTTGCTTTAAGGAATTAAATTACCCAAGGACTTAAAGTTGTTCTAAGGATCAAGACCACGCACAAAAAAGTCCTTTAAAAATCATCAGTCAAGGGCAGGTGAGATAGCTCAGTGGACTAAGCACCTGCTTAGGCAAGCACAGGGATCGGGGTTCATCTCCTTGAACTCCATGCTACCCTGCCCCTGCCCCTGGGCGTACTGAGCCAGCCACTGAAACCCGGTGTGGTGGTGTACACCTATAATCCCAGCACTGGGGAGGCTGAAAACAGGAGGATCACTATGAGTCTAAGCTGCATAGTGAGTCCCTGTACCAAATACATTAAAAAAAAATCAGTCAATAAAATTCTTGTGCCCTTCCTGCAACATCTAGCTCTTGTTACCTCAATGTCCTCAGATCACCCTGTGTGGAAGCTGGTGACATCTGTCTGCCTCAGTTGATCTGGGTGGACTTGGGCTCTCCTTCAAGCTGACAGCAGCAGGGTCAGCTGCTTCTCCAGCAGCTCTTTCTGGGTCCATTGTGACCCAGATCCTCCAGTAGCTCCTCCATCTTCAAGGTGAGACCCAGGGCCCCAAAGGTGCGACCAGGTCACAGATGTCTTATGATTGGGCTCTGTGCCCTTATAAAGGTGACCCCTTGTGAGGACATGGCAACAAGATGACACTGTCCAAATCATAGCCAGGCCTCACCAGACATCAGATTTGCAGCCTCCAGAGGTGTGGAGAAATTCATTGCTGCTGTTTCCAAGCCCCAGGCCGAGGGATTTTGTCGCAGCCGCCATGTGGCCTAGGACAGCTTGTTTCCCATCCTGCATCTCACTGTGAGGATCTGTTTTGCCTG
>PVKN010033077.1:0-12119 GCA_004027915.1 Capromys pilorides
CATGTGTTTCAAGCAGTATTAACCCGACTGGATTCCAGAAGAGGAATGAATGAAAGAACAAAATGTTCGTGTATATAAAGAAGAAATCTTTCCTTCTATATTCTCCAACATTCCACTATGTCCTAGATTTGTGTCTGATCAGTAAAGCTATAGACATATTAAGCTTTCTAAGAGCTTGCATATACAAAACCCATGGCGATCTATTAAATTATGTTCAATTGTAGAACAACAGTGTAAATATTCCTCCCTTAAATGGAATTCCATAAGAGATTAAAAGGATGAATGTCATTATATTTACAAATGACATTTCAAGTACCTCACTACCTGATATTAATATAGTTTAGAAAGAAGGGATATTATTTCATGTGCAAGAAGAGGTATAGACCAACTTACTGTAACTAAAAAATGTCAAATAGGATTTATAACACTGCAGATCTGGTAGGATATTTGCTCTAAATAACCTGATCTGATTCATCTGGACAGAGGTTTTAATAGAAGTGAGGTTTTCTAATATGCATGATATTGATTAAAAACATTTTAAATCATGATGTATCTATGCTTACATGATTGCCAAAATGATTCATCCATGTAGGATATATTCTTATTGCCAGAGATGTCACGTATCATCTTGGCTAGAAACACACAATCACATCCCATTATGGTGAGCTCTCATTCATTCCTCTTCTGGAATCCAGTCGGGTTAATACTGCTTGAAACACATGGTCTCAAAATTTTTCCATTCTAAATCTATTGCCATTGGCATTAGGTTGAATTTGGCCTTATGTGACCAGCATCACATTGAGAATGTTTGTTTTGTTGAATTTTTAAGTCTATAGTATTTATCACATTATAGACCTAATGGCAGATGAAGAAATGTCTATACTTGAGACTTTTTTCTCAGATACATTTTCTTCTAAATGAGGCTGAGTGTATTTGAATTTTCTTGGTATTATATTTGTGCAACATACTAAATTAAGAAGTTTTGCATATTTAACAGCACACCAATTTTGTTTTGGGCAGGCAAATTTAAGCACTGGATAATTAATTGACTTATAGTATAAAACCCTTAGCACTACAATTCTTCTTCTTTTTTTTTTTTTGGTGGTACCAGGGATTGAACTCAGGACCTTGCGCTTGCCAGGCAAGCACTTATTCCACTGAGCTATCTCTCCAGCCCCTACAATTCTTCTTAATTATTGAAATACTTATTGGTATCTTAAGATTGGTCAGGAACAAAAGCAGAATTAAGTAATGGCCTTGAATACAATATTTACAAACCTTCTCTTTCTTATACTAAGAAATCCATAAGAGCAACCATTCCAAATCCTGACACTGGTAGCTCTGCTAGCGTATTTAAGCTCTCGTTACCTCGTACAAGGTATTTATTGCAAATGGGTCTTAGTTACTAAACTGTGTAGCTTCTTTTCATGTTGTGACTACGTAATCTGAAAACATTTTGGGCTGAAAACATACAGAAAGGTCACACACTGACTATCAGCAGGGAAAACTACTATCAAATCAATGCATGGAGCATTCCTCTCAAATTGCAAACAAGGGAGTATTGGGCACCTGCAGTGCTTGTTCTCTTTCATTGCAAACGCTTGACTTTTTTGAGTAGAAATGTGATGCAAAATTCAGTGATACTCAGTCTTTGTGGAGTTGTGGAATTATTATTTCTGAGGTTGTTTTTGAAGGACACTCCATTAACAATTTCTCCATCTCTTTTTATAAGTTACATTGGGGCCAGGGAGAGCTCTTTGGCACAAGTGACTGGCTGGCAAGTGCAAGGTTGTGAGTTTGAACCCCTGTCCCACAAAAAAAAACCTTATATTATATAACAAGTGACATCATATGAAAATAAATATCTCTACCAACTCTTAGTTCCCTCCTTGCATTAGCATTAGTGCTATCCGATAGAGTAACGGATGTTAAGACTCCTGCAGTTTTATTTTGACCACTGTTCTCATGAGGAATTCCTTCAGACTCCATGAGTTAATACATCAGAAATGTATCATGATTGTCACTTTTAAATATTCTTTTGAGTTCATAGAAAAAACAGGAAAAAAAAGCTTCCTACTGGTGTTTCACATGTGACATATTCTATTTTTTGCACTGACTTTTATTTACGATGTTTAAAAGTCCTTTTAAAAAGTATAAATGTAAGTTCTTTGTTTATTTTATAACATTAGTTTTAAGTTTTGAATATTTAATTTCATTTTACTTAGTGAACTTAAAGAAGCTTTGAATATCACTATTTTTGTTTAGTTAAAATTAATTTTAAGAACCTCTCAAAATTACAATTGTTTTTTACTTACTACAGTTAATTTTTAAGAAGCTTTAAATACGATGACATGCTTTGAGCTCACTGATAATAACCATAGAATATAATAAGGTCAGCACCAATAGTTCTTGTTTTAGCTCCGACATCTTTGCTCTCTCACCTTAAAACCTTACTATCTCCCTTCAGTTCCACATCCTTTTCTTACTCCTGTTTATCATCCTCCTGCAAAAACAACAAACAACACTATTTTTAAACTGAAAAGCTAAAAAAAGAGAGAAAAACTTTCCAAGCACTCCAGCGTGTGACTAATCATGAGCAAAACATCTTGCTAATTTAAACCTTGACTCAAGTGTCCATAGCAGCTACTAATGGTCCTACACATCCTTCAAGGAACTGCACTGTATTCCCACATGGTCTTGGGACTATATTAAGGAAGCAGGTTATGTTATCTCCTTAACAGACTGAACTTAGGAGGAAGTACAGCAGGCCACTTCTCGGTTGTTTTCAGGATATAAAGTGCACAGATCTAGTGGTCTTGCCACAGTTCTCGGCTTTTCACAAAAGCTACTAGTGTATGTTTATGACTGGGTCTCAATGCTTATAGGCTGTAGAGTAGCAAAGCTAGAAAGCAATCATGTGGCCTTGAGGCCTCACCAGCCCTAATTATTTAAATAGGATTTCTGGAGGAAATTCTTTTCTTTCCCACAGGGCATCAGGCATACTAATGAACTCAACCACAGTTATTTCCTAGTCAACAACAACAACAAAATGCCACTCTGTTTATAACGTTAATATCTCATTCCAAGTGACGATTTAATTTTGCTAAAGGAATTGAAGAAGAGTTGCCCCACTGAAAGGGTAAGTTAACTGCTTGAATCCTGGGCCCACAGGAAGTTTGCCATCAGGCTTGCTGGGTATGTCATTTTCAACAGCAGATGGACACAGCAACCAGTGTTATGACTGTTGTGGCTTTGTTTTGACCATCATCTCTGTCAGAGAATTTCTCTCCTTCCAAGACTCAATACACTGGAAGTACAGCATCACCATCAGTTTAAAACGTTCTCCTGAACTCTTAGCAAGACCAGGGATAAAAGCTTCCGACTAATGTGCTACATGTTCCTTTCAAAGTTCTTATGCATTTATCCTGTCTTTTAATGAGATATTCATATTCAACCTGTCTATACAGTGGGGAAACTGAGGGTAGCAGACACTCTCAGCACTTCACTCAATGCTCCTTACCACAGAGTCAGTGATAGGCTTTTTCTGGCTGCAGGAGTATGTGCAGTCTTCCTTGAAAATTCTCAGGATTTAACTGCCCTGGGGAGCAGCATCAAAAAATCACATCCAGGGTTTCTGGGTGAATTGCCTGGGTTCATCACCCCTCAGTGAGGACCCTCCTGAGGTGTGTTCTCTCAAATGTCTTCACTGGGACTGAGCCACAAGTTCCTATAAGTTAGGTGATCATTAACATATTGAGAACTGTCTATCTTTCTTCCTCACTTCCTTAGTCCTACACTGGTACTTCCTGTATTTATTTCCCAAATAAAGTACTTGAATGTGAATCCTTGTCTCAGCATCTACTGAGACACTGGTCTTAATTAAAAGGAGATTAATATACGTTAAATACGCATAGTTACTTCATAGAGAACTAGGGCTAGAATGCAAGTCTTTGTATTTCTGGCATATTTACCAGATTAGGTTGCTTCTTGTCAATGACCAGCACTTTGTAGAACTGGTCCCAGGACTTTTGGGCAAAATGAAGACACTACAAATGAAACAAAGTTGTTAGATTGGTATTCCTGGCCTTTTATGAACCCAGTTACCACCACTAATAGAAGAAGAGAGACAAGTGAAAGGCAATAATTACCTAACATGACGAAAGGGACTCCTAGGAAGGTGGAATTGTACTTCCCACCAGTAAGATTGATGATTCCGGCTGCAGTGAGAGTGGCTAGGCTTATGGATACCAACCCGAGAAGGCCTAGCCAGGGTTTGCTGCGGACACAGTCCTGCATGGAGCAGCAGAGAATGGCCATGGTGACCACCAGGATCAGGCTGGTGACCAGATAACGTTCTGACACACGGCTGGTCTTCTGGAAATCTTCTCTCAGTGACGAGGATGTGTAAGGGTACATTTTGACTTTGCTGTTGGATTTCTGGAATAGTCTGATGGTGTCGCAGAAGCTGGACTCCCACCTCTCAGCTACCATGTCATTGAGGCTGTTGATTGACTGTAGGTAGTAGGTGAGCTGAATGGCCTCTGCAGATTTCACCCGATCCTTGCTGTGCACAGTAACACCTCCAAGCTGGTGCCCATTATACACGGCCCTTCCATCCTTTAAATGAGTGATCGGGTATGTGATAGCAAAATTGGTCCGATTGGTGGCCCGAGCATTCTTTAGCTCTTCCAGAACGTGTACTATGTCATCCACAATGCAAGTCTTATCGTTATTCAGGATACATATATGGGCAAATGTGTAATTAAAACCAGGCCTTGGAACCTGGATCTTGGTGACAGCAGCATGCAACTACGAAGAAAAGGTGACAATCAGTTTTTGTTACCAAAAGTTAGACATTAATAAATGATATTAGTTCTATAGGAGTCTCTCTTGCTCTCTCTCTCTCTCTCTCTCTCTCCATCACTAAATCAAAATTTCAAGTCAATTTCTATAAACTTAGATCAGAAATCATCAGTAACAATGCAAAATAAACATTTGACCAGTGCTTTTCACGTTGCGGCCCTGAACCAGCAGCATCAGTACAATCCAAGTGCTTGTCAGAAATGAAAATTCCTAGATCCTTCATAGACCTTGTTAATCAGAATCTTAGAGCTAAATCCTAAGAATCCAGCTTTTCACAAGCCCTGCAGTGGATTTTAATGCAGTTAAAGTTTGAGAAGTACTGCATTAGAGCACCAGAATTATTTTTACGTGTTTTTATTTGCAGCCCAATTACTCTATGCAGTTTGAAAACATTATCTAGGTCCCCTGTTTAACCCTCCTCTTGAAAATGTGATGTAAAAAGTGAATTGAGGTGCAATTTTGAATGACAAGATCCTCTCAGGCCAGATCCTTGCTGCTAATTTGTGGGGCAGCGAGACAATCTCCTCACACCATCACTTTCTACCATGAAGACAAATGTTCACGATGACAGTTTTTGTATTATCTAGCATTCCTTGTTTGCATATATGTCTGCATATCTGTATTTGGAAGAGCCTGGCTGGGCTACATGAGCATCATGCTAAAGGAGCACAGTGCGATTTATTCTACACACACTGCCCTGTGTCAAATTTGCAATTGGCAGGATATTGTGCACCTGCCACTAAAGTACAATTGAGACTAACAGCACTAACTTAGCAGTCCCAAATATATGCCAGGTACAGTTCTGCATCATTTAAATAGATTAGTTTATTCAATTCTTAGAAAAAAATAGGTATGAGTACTAGTCTCATCTCACAGATGAAGAAATTGAGACTACAAGGAGCTAAGTTACTTGCCAAGAGTACACATACTAAGAGACAGAGTAGGGCTATGTCATAAAGGTTGGTTCCAAAACTGTGCCCTTAGACCTTCACCTTACACCTTGAGGTTGGCAATGCCACCATGTGAATAAGAATTAGATTTTTTTTGGCTTCTTTTTGTGGCTTTTTTTTGCTGTTGTTCTGGGAATTGAACTCAGAATCTCATGCTTGCCAGGCAGACACTGTGCTGCTGCGCTAAATTTCCAGCTCTAAATGAAAGATATTCCCCCAACTAATTCCATAATTTGTGCTTTTACTGTGCTGCCCTCACAAGTTGAATTACCATGGATGCTCAGTGTCCCCTTTCCCCATGTCTCTTAAGGCCGACTCTCAGGTTCAGAAAACACTTTATTGCATTATGGTTGGCTGAAATATTTTTATTTCATACATACCTATATACATATATGCAAGAACTATATATGGTGTCCTAGAGATACCTAGGAGACACTTTCAACAACTCTAACCATATGCTAAGTTTGTTTAGGGATTAATAGTCTTTCTGACTTTAAGCTGTGGAAGTGTGTTTTTATCCATTCTTCGTTAAGCATGGCCCCATAAATGTTGATTAAAAGAATTCCTAACTACAAAAATTTTCAAAATGTCAACAGTTATTTTAGGCAAGGGATGAACAAAGAGGGATTTAAAGATGAGGGTTTTGATAAGAGTTAAAAGAAGGACTTTGGGAAAAGATTCAGAATAGACTAGAAAAGGAGTGGAATTGAAAGCATGCATATGTGTAATATTTAGTGAATTGTTTGTTCCCATGAGCAGTGCAATAAATCTCTCTTTAAGTGATTACTAAATATGTCAAGAGAAAAAGATTGCCAAATAAGATGGTGTTAAGCCACAGGGATGAACCCAATTATAGCCAGAGAATATTTTCCATTCATTCTTTAAGGTGACCATGCACTGCTGGGTGGGAATTCGTAAACTAATAGTGTTGGCTGACACATCAAATCTACTCCTATGTCCTATGGGACCATACAGTGAAGAAATCACACACCATGTTAACCTCTGTACTATCAGACAATAGATGGGAGTCTTGGAAAATGAGAACATTACTGAAGTTTGAGAGAATGGTTTCTTAACTCTTAACACTGAGCTACTGTGAGATGCAGCTGCTTTGAATTTTGGATGGAGTGGTGGGTGGAACATGTATCACTCTTATGAGTGGCAGGGTGATATGGAATGACAAAGTGGTGAAAGGGGTGTTGCTGGCTCAGACCACCCACCAGGCAGGGGGAGTTTGTGGGATTCAACTATAGGATAAAAGGTGAGAGAATAATGCAGCACGGGAAGTGAGAGTTGAGATTCCTTTTTTTTTTTTAAAGGATTTATTTATCTATCAGGTATAGGATCTAGCTATACAGATCAGGCTCATAGTGATCTTCCTGTCTCAGTCTCTCCAGTGCTGAGATTGCAGGCCTGGGTCACCACACCCAGTTTCAGTGGCCAGCTCAGCACACCTGGGATTCCAGGCCAGCATGGCATGTGGTACCGGGGATTGAACTCCAGTCCTTGATTTTTCCAGGTTGGCACTTATACTGCTGAGTTATTTCCCTGGGCTGAGAGTTGAGATTCCTTTCTGTAACTTCTGAAATATGTCCATTCTGCTCTTTGGTTCTCATGATTAGGCATCAATTATGAACACTCATCCTCATTTGTGCATCCATATAGCCATGGACAAGTATATCATGCATGCTTTCTGAACATCTATCTGCACACAGTTTTAGAATGCCCAGATTGAGTTTCCCAAAGAAACCCCACTGAGAACAGCAGAAATATTCAATTATATACATTCTAAACTATCGTTTCAGATACATATATTCACTGGGGAAAGTGGAAGCCTAAGATTGAAGCTATGCTTTAGCCAGTGTACAACATATAGATTGAAGCGATGCTTTAGCTAGTGTACAAAATATAGAAACGCAATAATACAAGTTTATTATTAAGTAAGGTATGAGACTCTGGGAAAAGGGAAATTACATAGAGTGATAGTCCTGACCATTAATATAGTTTGGATCTGTTGTGGGAATCAATATATAATGCAAAATTTTGTAACTATGTGTACATTCTTATTCACTCAACACACATTGAATAAGAACTCATGAAATCTACAGTGTTGTTAATAGGATAATTTTCCTGAATTTAGTGTGCAAGCACCCACACATAGAAAATTATATAAGATAGTAAACCACCAAACATTTGGTGCTAGCGAAGTCTGATCCAGTGTGAATTATGATCTTATTTTTATTATTGCAGTGTTTGATGCCAAGCAAGCTAGACCTGAATAGTAAATTGTGATTTATCCTGAGGCTATGAGTACACAGTTTAAATTATTAGCCTGTTCATTCTCATCATTTTTCAATTTAAGAATGATAACAATAATTGCTACTAGTCTGTTAAGTACATCCTATACTATTTTTAAAACCTTATTCAGTATAAAGATTCTATAGAAGTAGTTAAGTTATTATGCCCATTTCACAGTGAAAGTGACTAAGGCTTAAACATTTTTAATAAATCAACTAAAATGACCCTGTAAGTAAAGGGCAAATGCATAATTCTAAATCAGGCCTTATTCTACAGCAGAACACTAATCCCCAGACCAACACTAATTCAGCAGTGAGGACAAAGAGAAAACAGGGAAGAATGAAGAATTATCAGCTCACCTAGTTTAAATTGGTAGATAGGGAAAATGACTAAGTTGTGGGATACCCATACTTAGAGGTCTGAGATTTGTAAAGAATGACCAGAAATGCGCAGGGGTTGGAGTTCAATCCCTGGTACCACAAGCTGTGCTGGCTCGGCCTCTGGGGCACACTGACACAGCGATTGAAACTGGGCATGGTGGCATGGGCTTGTAATCCTAGCTTTTGGGAGGCTGAAAACAGGAGGAACATTATGAGTCAGATCTATGTAGTGAGACCCTGTAGACCCTGTACTAAATTAAAAAAAAAATGACCAGAAATAATGTCAAGTGTCAAATCTCATCTTCAGACAATTCCACTTTATGGCAATATTAATGGATAATAGAGGGGATGAGTTTTGAGTTTACTGATTTTCCTCATTCTCTTGACAGTATTTGGTATTGCCAAATAGAACTTTTAAAGTCAAGCTTATTAAGGCAAGGGCAATGGAATATAATAGAATCCAGTAATAGGAAATTTGCTTTTCCTCTGACTTTTGCTTACTTTTGGTATATTGGAGACCCTAGGAATGTCACTGTACTTCTTCACATCTGAGACTTTAGTTCCCAGATTTACCAGTTAAGAAAAGAGAAAGGGACTGGTCCAGCTAACCTTAAGAACAGATTCTTTTAGTTTGAACATTATCTAATTCTAAAATAAGTAACATCTACAAACTGTACAGTCTTAGGTGATAGAAAGGTAAATTCATAAATATCAACTTCAGACTTATTACAGGTGCTTGTGGTTTGCTTTCCTGGCACATTTAAGTTCATTTTAGGTCAACGGCAGATCCAATAGTAGATGATACCAGAAAGAAAACAGGGTAAAGGAAATAGGTTTACTTTTAAAAAAAGAGAAAGAGCTCCTTTTCAGAGTGATTTCCCATTCTAGGGAGGTGCTGACTCTTCTAATCCCCTTCTGCCAGAGCCTGGGACAAAGCCAATATGGGCTGCTGGTCACGACGGGCCAGAGTCTCATTTCCTCTCTCCCTCTCCTTGGCATACACACATCTTCCTCAGAAGACAGCAGGGGCACCTTGCCTGGGAGAGTACAGAAAGGATCTGGGAGGAAGTGGTGATTAACATAGGAAAAATACCTGTAGGGTTAAAGGATCTTATACAATATATTTTGGCTCTCTTTTATTTATTTATTTATTTTTGGTTAAAAAAAAAGAAGCACGGAAAAAAGAAGGGCACTCTCCTATGCAGGGCAATTAATATGTTCTAGAAGCAGCCCCCAGCAATCTTAAGTGCAAGCGAAGAGCTGTGGGAGACGCAGGTTTCCTAGGTCTTCAGCAAGACATAGCTCCAGCCTGATGCTGCCCTCCTTATCATGTACTTTCCTGGTCTCATGTTCCAATCCTACTTTCTGCTATTACTCCCAAATAAGTAGGATAAACATTTTTGAAATGTAAAGCAGGAGAAAGCTGGTTTGCTTTCTTAATTCATTTGCCCCCAAATATTACCAAGCACACTAAATCAAAACTCACATGAAAGTGCTTTCAAGGAATATATAGTTCTCACCCCCTAAATCCGATATGTTCTTCATTGAACCTCTCCAAACTCCAGGTCTTTATCTGGGTCTCTGTTCCACAATGGTTAGTGAACAGGTACTAACTGGGAAGGTACCCTCACCAGGCATAAAAGAAAACACTTTGAGGTGGATGGGTCTGGACTCTGTGGTTCATAAATTACGCTAGCTCCCTTGGTGTTATGTTCTGTCTTTGCATGATCTCACTCTCACCCACTCTCTTTCCTCTTCTTTTAATAGAAATACATTACATCAGAACACCAGAAGTTGCAAGTTGGGGATTGTTACCGTGATTCATTTGTAGTGCAGCCAAAAGCAAGTTAGTCATCCCTTAATAAGTGAACAGAAATAATCATTCTGCCTTTGAAAAATTACATTTTCAGAGGACACCAAATTTAAGCTGTGGATAAAGCCAAACAAGTGACTATCTAGCCACACACTTCGTTTACACATATGTGATGGTGTACTGCAATGCCAGTACGAGTCTGTGAGAGTGGAGCATTTATATTTAGCTTCTCTACTTTACAGGGGGGCAAATGGTGTCAATGTGGGTGTTGACACCAAGAAGCAGCCAAGAGAGCCCCACTTTGTAATTCCCCAAACAAGCTGAGTTTGTCTTTGCAGCCTTGGCTGGAAAAACAAAGCAGCTTTGGATTTGAAGGAAATAAACCTGAAGTTTTCAAAATGAAATCTAGTAGTGATGAAAGAAAAAATAACAATCATGGTGCCTCATTGCAACTTTTGCCTAACTGTACAGTGGTCTCAATGAGAAAGACAAAAGAATGAACCACAGGTCCAGTAATCCTGTTTCCTGTGTCTGGGAGAGAATGTCACTTGATCAACTTAAAACAACAACAACAACAACAACAACAACAACAACAAAAAATACTTTACTATGATTATGAATAGAAATCAGTGAAGTTAAACTTTGTGGTTATAGTAGTTATTTTTTAACCCTTATGTCCTCATTTGATATTTAGAGTTAAGCTTCAACTCTAGCTAAGCATAGGTGTGGGTGATAAGCTTTATTAAATAGATCA
Organism: Capromys pilorides; assembly: GCA_004027915.1. Taxonomy (NCBI): domain Eukaryota; kingdom Metazoa; phylum Chordata; class Mammalia; order Rodentia; family Capromyidae; genus Capromys; species Capromys pilorides. The sequence goes on from PVKN010033077.1 coordinate 11,059, forward strand.
AGGAGGATGAGGTGCTCACAGAAATGGGAGGATACAAAAGCTGGCTGGCTGAAGAGCAAAGGAGCCATGTACACAGGGAAGAGGAAGTAATTGTTATAAGACTTGCTCAGGAGCTAACCCCAAGTGCTGGGTGTAGCCCACAACATGGGACATTATCCCTACTGGTCTCTGCAGACTCATATCTCACCATGTACCTATTGCATTGGTCATCTTGTTCTTGCTTCTGTTCGGAGCTTGTTACTTCCAGACCCTACATAACTTGAATCCTTACTTCCTTCATACTCCTGCTTAAGTGGAATAATGTCCCCCAACACCACCTGTCAATTAAGAAAAAGGATCCTATGCATTGCCATCATCTTGTTTTAATTTTTTTCAAAACACCACTCATGATCTGACATGGCAATATGTGTCTTTTTTGCTTTATTTCTGCTGCCTTACTGAAGTGCATTCTACCATCCTATAGTGTGTGTTTGTTTGGCCCACCTCAATATTCCTGCTATCTAGAACAGTACCTGAAACATATGCTCTGTAGCTATGGAGTAAACACATGGATATAATAGCCTCAACAAGGAATGAACTATAGGCATGACAAGGGCCAAAGGAGATGATAGAAGGGTAGTTTGTCAACTCTAGTAGGCTACATAAATGTTACTGCTATTATTGCAAGCAGGAAACATGTATGGTATCTCTTCCTATTGATAGATTTACAGATGTCCAGATATAATTTATAGTTGGTTCTAAATTGTCCTTAAGCCCACCATCTTTTTCAATTCAATAGCATCTTGTATTTTCATGTGAAGGACATGAGTTATGCAGTGAGAGTGCCACTGTTTACATCCCACCTAATTATACTAGCTGTAGCACTGTAGCAGATATAACTAGGCCTTGTCCATATCCCTTCACCCTCACTACCTCATTGTATACCAGCCTTACTTGCAGCCAAATGTGAAAACACTAGAGCTTTAACATGCTATCTCAACCCTACAGATCCTAGACCTCTCTTTAAAGATAGTTTGCATATAAACATTTTGTATATAAACAAAATGAGGCTCACATGGCCT
>PVKN010033078.1:0-12119 GCA_004027915.1 Capromys pilorides
TGTACTACAATAGTTGACTATTGTATGAGAAAAAAATTTAAATTCCCTATCTCCCATCCATATATATATACAAGTGAATTCTAAAGATTTTAAAGAAAATTTTAAAAAGAATTCTCAAGAAAAATTAAGTCATTATAACACCATGACATTAGTGAAGGATTCCATAATACAGACACAAATAATAGAAGCCACTAAAAGAAAGGTAAGCACTATTAATTAAAATTATAAAGTGAAAAGGTAAATTCCATATTGGGTGATTGGTAGTTAATAGCATCTATGCTATACATCTTTTCTGGGTGACAAAGAAAGAAGTCATAAGGTCACCTAAGAATAATGCAATAAGGGTCTGTAGGGTTTGCTATTCCCACAGCCTCACTCTATAATTAAGGAATCTGGCTACAGTAGATTCCAGGAGAGATACACGCACTGTCCTCGCCCTGGAGGGGGCTGTCTGGGCGACTGCTGCAGGGTCGGAGCTGGTTTCTAGATGCTCTCGAGGCGGCTACATCTAAGGCATAGACTCTGGACGAGACAAGCGTGGTTAAGAAGGCAACGCTGACGAGACAGTGGAAAAATCACCCTGGGGCCAGCGCAAAGGAAGTGAAGCTCAGTGCAGGCTGCGCAGCAGTGGGATCTCAAGCCACCGCCAAGGGCACTCTTGTCCTTGCAGAGTGGCCAGAGACTACCGGGGCAGAGAAGACGAGGTGCAGCACAGCAGCACCCTAGACAGTAAGACAGCGCATAAAGACAGAGAAGATGACAGTGTGCTCAAGATGCAGCAAGACTGTATGGATGAGGTTCCAGATCTTTGGAGAGGGGCAGGGGGCCAGTGGCAGGAAATGGAGCTGGGACATTTTGGAGGCCCATTCTCATGGTCATTATAGGTTTCCAACTTTTGGTGTACTGCTGTGGATTGAACTGTGGCTTCCTAAACTCATAGGTGGAAGGATTGTGAAATCACAATCCTTAGTGTTTCTTGGAGATGTGACCCTATGTAGAAGCAGGGCCTTCTAGAGGGACTCTCTTGAAGATAAGGTCATTAGGGTAGACACAGAGTCATTGTGATGGTGACACCAGTAAACCCACACAGAGGGAAGACAGTGTGAAGGCCAGGACTGGGGTGACACATTACTTGGCGAGGGCTGTCTGAAGTGACAAAGCCAGGAGAGAGCTTGGGCAGATCTTTCCCTGGAGGCTACCAAAGGAACATGAGCTGCCAATACGCTGACCCCACCATTCACCTGCACTGCTGTAAATAAAACCACGCTTCTGCTGCCCAGTTTGTGCCAGCCCTGGCCGCCACCAGGTACAGGTCACTACTGAATTACTAGCAGGAAAGACTGCACAGGGCTGGAGTCATGGGCGTGAGCCTGGAGAGCAATACAGACTTCTTCTTGAAAGAGGACAGCTGGATGACGGGGGAGCTTGATGGTCAGGGGTCGAACTTCTGACCTGAGACTGGCAGCTTTGGGGCTCCTGCTCTTCCTCTTTCTGGTTATCCAATGGTGGTCTCTTCAGTGCAAGAGATGCTGGCACCTTCAGGGCTTAAGAGTAAATCACTCACATCCAGAATCTCGCACACTCCCTGGCATGATCCAGCAGTCAAGAAATGCCAGCCCTTTTTTACATAGCCCCTTTTTTAAAACCTGTTTCAATTAAAACTTTGCTTTCCTGGTTATAGTTTGTCCACAGGCTGTAAGTATGACAGGGGCTGTTAGGAAAGAGTATGTTTACATGCACCAAATTACCAACATTTTTCCAAGAAAAGTGTTCTCTTTCATTTGGGTATTTACTTGCAAAACTCAGTTCCAGCCCAAGGAAAAATGATGCTTGCGGCTGGTGACCTTGCTCGTGACCTTGTGCCTGCTCCTTCTCGTGGTTCTGCCCAGCCTTTTTGACATCACATCCCAAAGCAATCAAAAGCACAGGCATGCATGGAAAGAGAGATGCTGCAGTTTAGTAGGGGAAAAAAAAAAATCAAAGGTTTAGGCTAGCGCCTGAATGTGAAGCCCTTCCTCGCACCTAAACGCCAATGTGGATTTCACACCATGACCCAGGCTCACAGGAAAAAGTAAGTGTGGCCGATTCCTTGGCAAGAAGAACTTCGGAGAGCTTCAAAGGACAAAGGCACTAGTATGCCTCACATGCTGCTGTCATACGCCAGGCCAAGGAGGGGCCACCTCCTGCCTCCCGGCTCTTCTGCCGCACTTCGTGATGTGGCTCAGTCACCATCCTGTTGCCATGTATCAGACTGCAAACCTTCAGCAGCCACAAGTGTTACTCGGTTTCCAAGAGCTAAAAGGTGCACTTCTCACTAATCCCATTTTAGGTTGTTTTTACTGAAATCCAACTTCAAGCCTGGGCCAGCATGATCTCCCCCACTTTTTAGAAATGCCTGGGTATGGGGTGTTGAGAGGTTTCAGACTTGGCAAGACGGCTGCTGTTATCAGGAAAGAAGGTGACTCACGCAGGCCAGAGGAACCAGGGGCTGCAGCAGCCGGGCTCACTTGGCCAGGAACCTGGCTCCAGGGGGGCAACAGCACCAGCTACGCCGAAGGACTAAAAATGGACAGAGTTTTCATTACTGTTAGGAAGGACATAGCATGTATTTCTGCACACATCAACGTAAGCCTTTGAGATGCAGAAAGCCCTCATCTGTAAGCACTTAAGTTTTGGAAGCTTCATAGCATCATCTCAAGAACGCTGTGGCTGGGTGAGGCAGACCCACGTGTGTCTAGGTGTGAGTCTGGGACTTAAACAGAACAGTGCTCACATCTCCCCCAGAGAAAGGGGACCCTACAGTAACAATGCTCTCATGAAAAGAAGCTGAAGACTATATGCAGACCATTCCGTCTTCTGTGCTGCTGTGAAAGTAAAGCAAATGTCCATAAACTACATGGTGCTGGATGCGCAGCTGCAGGTCCATCAGTGGTAACTTCTGCAGAAGCTGTTATTATTCAGTGCAAAATGCTGCATTTATTTGCACGAGGAAGTTTTCACAAAACAATTGCTATCTTAACTTCCTTGGGGAAAGTGAGCATAAACTGAGCAGGTTTCCAGGGCCCTGAGAGGTGTAGCAGTCACTGGAGGGTCCCCAGCAACAAGAAGGGGATGTGAGGTTTCAGTGAGAAAGAACCACATTGGCGCTTGGATTCTGGGCTACACGCACTGTGTTCTGATGGGAAATGCGTCTGTTCTACTTTGAGACAGTGCGGGAACTTGAGATTAAAGGCGTCAGAGTGATCTGGTGGAAGACATTTCAGAGCAACCCAAAGTCCAGCTGGTGCTACAGCCACTGCTGCTAGTTTTCAGTTAGTTTTACCTTGGGAATCAAGAGCAAAAAGCCAGCAGAGTGATTTTAAAAATCTTGAGTTTCACCAAAAAGAAAACTCAGGTAAAGTTAGGGTCCACAAAGGATGGGAATGTTGATCTTGTACCTTTCTATGTCAGAAGTGTTCAACTTTTCATTCTTACAGGAGCTTGTAGATAAAGAGCTTTGTTTAAATCTCAGAGGAGACTTTGGACTGGGACTTCTCAGTAATGCTGAAACTCCTAGGACTTTGGCAACTCATAGAGATGAGCTAAATGCATTTTATATAAAGCGATATGCATGAGCCTTTGGGGGATTACGGCAGAATGTTATGGTTTATATCTAGGTCCTCACCACCACCATCACCAAGCCTTCTGAAGAGGGGGCCCTTGAGAGGCAGGTGGGTCATGAGGGGGTCTTACTTATCCCTAGATTAGTCCATCTATGGACTAGTCAACAGCTGGATGTGATGTTTGGGTGGTGAAGCCTCATGGAAATAGTGGGTCAGTGTGGTGTGGCCAGGAAGGATTTCTCTCCCTCCCTCACCCTGGCTCCTTCTCTGCTTCCTCCCTGCCACACCATGATCGTTTTCTCCTCTGCACTGTCCCTGTGCTGTGCCACCCTGCCTCAGAGCCAGCCAACTATGGACTGAAACCTCTACAAACTGTGAGCTAAAATAAACTTTTCCTCTTTTAACTTATGTGTGTGTTGTCCCAGCCATGACAAAGTAACTAAAACATATTCTGGCACTGAGAGTAGTGGGGTCATGGCTGCAATATCCCCTGGCCACATGGCTCAGAAGTCTCCAGAGCTGGCTATCAGCCAACTCGGCACTCCACTGCTTTCCCATGGACCCTGTGCTCTCTGGTATGGACACGCTTCTCCTGGGAGCATCCAGCTCTCGTCTCCAGGCTAAATACAGCAAGTCACGCCTGTCCCACACCATCCTGGAGCTTTGTTTGCATTGTTTCTTGGCATTCAAGCTGCTCCAAGCCATGGGCGGTGCTTGCCTACGATGGACAGCACAAGCCGCTGTGACTGGCAGGGAAGAAAAATCTGAAAATGAAGAGCCCAGGAGGAAAGGGGTGATGTTTGGACCCAAGAAGCTGCCTGCTAATGGAAAAGGCCTTTCTTAGTCCATAGCTGGGGGCTGGCATGGGGAGTAAGAGCAGAGCTTTTGCTTCTAAAGCAGAGTGGTGTTAACAAGTGAGACAGGGGTCGCTGGAGACCATATTCTCACCATGCCATAAGAGAAGAGGCTGAGGGTTCACTTTGGAGTTGAGTTTGAGGCATTTGGTGGATTATCCAGAGGGAATGTCCTCCCCTTGAGCCTTAAACAACAACGTGGATACCCAAGGTTAGTGTATACCTAGCAAGGAATTATGCAGGTCACCAGGAAGAATCTGGAAACTTCAGGACCTGAATATATTTCAATGCTGTTTGTAACAAAAGAACATTGGTATCCTGCACTGCAATGCATCACATGAAAGTAAATTCCTGATACTCTCACACTATTCTTTTGTAGGCAAACATGGTGCACCCCACCACCACTACACCATGTTCATGGCATGGACAGCCAAGGCTATAATGTTATTCAGCCCATCTGAAATCCTGAGGTGAAGAGGTCCCTTAGGGACACATAACTCTAAGCAGTGACTCCGGGACTCAGCCCATGCACAGACCTGCTCTCATCACTGTTGTTCACCTTCTCATCTGTTAGGATTCGGATCTGAATAGCCCCCAAAGGTCACATGTATTTCAGATGATGCTTGTACCATGGGGGCACTAACTAGTGCGTCGGTGTGTGGGTGACTTCGTGGCTGAAGATGCTGCCAGGGGCTGGAGTCTGGCTGGAGGAGGTGAGTCACATGGGGCTTGACCCAGAAGAGTGTGGCTGTTTCCTATCCCCTTCCTCTTGCTCTGACTCTTCCTGTTCTCTGCATCTCAGCTCCTGAGGCTTATACAGCTTTCCATCACCATGCTGTGGCTATGTTGGACCCACGGACTGCACTAAATCCCCTGAGACTCAGAGCCCAATAAGCCTTCCTCCTTTTAAGTTGTGGATCTCAGAATTTCGGTCCTGGTGAAAGAGACTCTGACCAATACACCACCCTAGATTGACTCCACAGCACTCTGGGCTAGAGAAACTTCTCTGAGGTTCACTGCTGCTGTTTCTAATGACAAATGGCTCGGGAATGCCTGGCCTAGGGCCAGCCCAGGAGAGATGCTAAAGACTGTACAGGTGGCTGGTAACTCTAGTGAAAAGGTTGAGCAGGACTGGCTTCGAACAGAGGAGGAGGCAACTCCAGGCTTCCTTGGATGTGAGGAAGTAGAGGAGTAGCACAGTCAACTGGGAGCGAGGAGCACACACAGGAGAGCCAGCCTGGACCTCAAACTCCAGCTTCAACTCTTCCCTGGGCAAGTCGTTTATGTTCTCTTCACTTACTTGAACAAGAGACTCTTTGCACCCTGCCTCTAGAGATTTTCGCTAAGTATAATTCCATATAAAGAGACTCAGCCAGTGCCTGGTAGTGGGAAATGCTCAGCGAAATCCCGTGCTCAGATGGCCAGTGTCGGCTGCTCCAGCTTCTTTGTGGTAGCGTTGTGTTCCTTGTGGGTCTTGTCTTTCTCTATACCCTCAAAAGCACAGGCTTTGCACCAGATGCCTGGCAGCTAGTAAATGTTCAAGAAAAGAAGGAACAACCCAGGCAGTAAATCAAAGGACAGTTTCTAATAAGAGAAACAACAGAACAAAGAATACAGGAAACACTTGAAAGATCCAGAATCATAGCATAAAATAATAGAGTGTCTGGACCTCTAAACAATAACATGTGCTATGGGGAGAAGTTTTTCCCTTCTGGTGGGGTTGTAAACCTAGATGAAGGACGCAGGGGACACGTGGACATCCAGCTCTTAAAGTCGGCCCTCAGCAGAGCACCGGAGATCAGCACAGTGGCCTGACAATAATGTGAGCTGAGAAACAGATGAGATGCAAGGAAACTGGTGATGCCTAACTGTTCAGGGCTTTGGTGCACAGGCATGGGGTGGGAAGGGTCTGGTCTCATTCTGCATTCCGCAGCACCATTCCTGAGTGGAAAGCAGGTCAGTGACGTGTGCCAAGGCGATCATAAATCATAACGGCCTGGGACCACGATCAAAGTGAGAGGCATAATGCAGGGAACGCGCCGAGGCTGGAATTCTCACTTGGAGATGAAGCGCAGCTTGGAGAAATGCAAGTAAATCTATGTGGAGAAAAATGGTCAGAAACTGTGCAAGGATGCAGCATGGGACCGCAGCTGGGACAGCAGAGGGGTCACAGGAAGGGTCAGAGACCCAGCGAAGGGTGCCTGAGAAAGGGAAGAGCTGAAATAATGCCACTGCTGAAGCTATGTGTGAGCTTTGTGTGCCCCAGGCAGATGGCTTTGTGCTTTGCTAGGTGGGCTCGTCTCTAAGAAATACTGGAATAGTGATCGCCAACAAGGGAAGCTGGAGAAACTTAGGGGAGAGCTGTGCTTCCCACAGGGGCCTCAGGCTCCTGCCTGCACCCCTTATGGCTGAGCGTGTTCATCTACCAAGTATCCATAAAATAGCAAACCTGTCCATGCCACAGTGCTTGAAAGGAGAGGGACGGAAACACCTCAGTCACTATAGTGAGTAATACACACGCGTCTGGCTCTTCCAGGATCCAACAAAGCAAAGTGAAAGGAAGGCATAGAATTGCGGGCTTAACTTCAGATGGAGGCATTTATTTAAGCTGCTGACTTTTGTGGGGTTTTCCAGGATAGGATGAGTTAATGTATATGAGTTACATGACTTGTTCATATAACATGCATGTATCAATGTGTGTCTGGCAATGGAAAAACACTAGATACGTATTTGTCACTTGGCCATGATATCATAGCACAAAATAATGCAATGCTCCTCCATTTCTTCATAAACCATAAGCCAGCTTCTCTCTCTAGAACTTGAGAGACAAAGCTGCCTTACCTGCTGCAGTTTAGAATGCTGTACCCAAGATACTGAGTTGTCCCTGACAGTAAGTACAATAGGACAGCTGACAACATCATTTATTTATTTATTATTTGTAGTACCAGGGATCAGGACCTTACACTTGCCAAGCAGCAGCTTAGGCCACTGAATTATCTCCCTGACCCTGTGACAGCTAGTAAATACTGCTGATATTATGATTTCAAACAATATGGAAAGAACTACGGAAATGTCTTACCTTAATTAATTCTTCCAGACCATGTAAAATAGAAACAGTGATTTCACTGGTGAGAACACAGGCACAGAGAGTGACCCGAGCTTCCTGAGCCAGAGAGGAAGAGGCGACCCAGAGGTGCAGCTTAGGCTACATTCTTGGATCGTGTCATCTGGGTTTCTAACTACTAAAGTAAATGAAAGCGGAGAGGGTGAACATGGGAATGTGTGGAGACTGCACATCCCGGAGAAGCTGCAGCTGGCCCTCCTGGCCCTTATGGTCTTACCTGGGACTATGCTCGCATTAAAAAGTGCAAGAGGGGACAATGTTTGCATGTCATGGGCAGCCAGCACAGGGCACAAAGGTCCACCGTAATGTCTGGGCATCTCGCAGCTCTCCTAGGTTCAATAAGAACATCTGGCAGCACCCCTCTGGGCACCCCCTTGAAGCTAGCCACCAGGACACATCCCAAAACACCGTTGGAGCCCCCTCACCAGGGTCTTGTTTCTTTGGGAGCTTGAGTCCAGCTGGCCTCCCTGGAGCTGCTCTGCCAGATGTTGATGTGAGTGAACTCCAGTTGTTAGAGAAGGTTTTGTGAATGGGATGGCCGGGCGGCTTGCACAATGCCGAGCCCAGTGGTGCCAAGCCTCCCCATCAGAAGAGCCTCGTTGATGCTGTGTCCATGCGCTGACGGACACGCTCGGCACCCACGCCAGCACCCTCGTGGGCACAGTGCTGTTCCCGTCTTGCTGCTCCTTGTCTCCATCTGGCCCCTGTGGCTCATCTTCAGGTGAAGAGGCGGGAGCCTAGCCCATTACTATCTCCTGGGCCAGCCCGGCGCCCCATCTGACTAAGAGTCCTCCCTTTGTGGACTCCCCGCAGCCCCAAGCCCGCCTCAGCACAACAGCCTGAACGCTGCCCATTCAGCCTGCTTCCGATTAACAGTCTTTGGCTGCTGTTGTTTCTGCCCACCCATGTTAGCACCTCAGAAACTTCAGCTTGTTAGACTTTGAGTGCCCGCGTGGCCTCCCTGTTGGAGCTGATCATTAACTCTGGGAGGCAAGTGGAAATAGACCGTTCAGATACAGATATGAATGCATTCAGCAGGCAGCACAGCTTGGAAATAGCACGAGAGCTCACAGCATTTGCCCTCGCTACTGCCTCTGTTTGTTTGGGTACCGCTCTGCCATCATGGCCTGTGGTGTCGAATTCCCTTCCACCGGCTTTGTTAACTGGGGAGTCTCGATTCCTCACCCTGTCTTATGAAGCCACTCAGACCACAGTGATCACTTCCTCCTTTGTCCTCCTATTTCCGGGGGCAGAGGTGCGGATCTCAGCAAGGCGTCTTCCAGGGGTGCCAGGTGGCTGGACAGAGGCCACACCTCTGTGGTGCCCCATTCTGGTCCCCTTGCTGTCATCTGCTCCTACCATTTCCTGCTGCTCATCTAGAATGAGTTAAAGACGCTGGGCAGAGTCCCAGCAGATCAAGCCTCGGGCCAACCTCAGTGCAAGCTGCCCCATGTGTTTCTGGGGCTCCCTTTTGCACTTCCCAAATTGTCCACATCATTCTAGGTCCTGAGGTGGAGCCCTGAATCTTGCGCCAGCCCCACGTGGGAGCTGGGGAGCACCCTCCGCCCCGACAGGTCAGAGCTGGGAGCAGGGCTGGCTTCTCCGGCCTGTGGTCCCAGAGGAGGGCTCTTCCACCAGCTCTTGGCAGTTGTCATCTGTACACCTCCTGATCCCCATCCTGTCACCTGTCAGGACACTGTTGTCGCCTGCGGACCAGCTACGGCTTGCTGGGCTCTGTGTGTGGCTCCCTTACAGGTGTCCCATCCCCTGGGTCTTCCTGCCAGCCATATCTGACTCCAAACCCCAACTCTGCCTCAGTCACTTTCTGCTGCTGGCCGGTGCCGTCTGTCCTCAGGCTTCCAGCTACACAGTTGACCTCCTAGGGACAGACCTCACGTGGTCTCCAGCTGGCTGTGCTACAAACACTGCCCTCCTGAGTGTATCAGCCTCAAACCCACTACTTCCTGCCGTCCTCCCTTTCTCTTCCTGCTTAGACAGCTACTTGAGAAGGATACACTGCAACCTCCGAGGAGCTGCAGGGCTCCTGTGTGGCCTGGAGTCCAAAGGAAACATCCAACTGTATCAGGAGAAGCTTTGCACTACCTAGTGTCCACCTCCACCGTTACAGCCCATGAATGAACTCAGAGGACTAACAGATGTCACGGAGCAGCAGAGTTGCCTGCAAGCTTTCAAGACAACAAAACGCTGTACCTGCCTCCTCCAACTTTGTTCATATTCACACACTAGTAAGATCTTGCAAACATGTCCGTGGTTCAGCCAGGGCAGGGAGAGCGTGGCTAATTCTAGTGCACGACTGTCAGGCTGTGGGCCTCAGAACACTGTGCCAGACATGGGGAGTCAGTGCTCCCATATGGAACTCCATGGTGTCCATCAGAGTCTGTGCCAAAGAGTCCACTCCCAGGCCAGAGCTGGACTTCTGCTGCCTGGCACTAGGGTTATATGGAAGTGGGACAATCAAAAATATGAAGATTCATGGACAGCCCTCTGCAACAGAAGCTGAGCAGAAGGTGGGACCTGCTGTCCCTAGGCTGGGGAACTGGTGCCTTTGGATTACTGCAGGCATTCCTCTGTCACACAAGGTCTTGATATACCTCCTTCTGATATCCCCTGAGGCCTAGCTTACCCAGGGAATTAATTTGTGGTGGTCCCAGGAAACTGTTGGTTACTTCTTCCAACCTACCAGGATTAGGAGCATAGACTTCAACCAAAGGCACACTCGGCACCCCACGTACTTACAATTTAAGGAGACGACATTTCCAGATATAAATAAATGAGGGGGAGGGAGGAAGGGAGAGAGAGAGAGAGAGAGAGAGAGAGAGAGAGAGAAACAGAAGAAAGAGAGGAGAGAGAGAAGAAAGAGAGGTGAGAGAGAGAAGAAAGAGGGGAGAGAGAAGAGAGAGAGGGAGAGATAGACAGGCAAACAGACAGACACTGGGAATGTGGCTCAGTGATAAAGCATATGCCTAGCATTCACAAAGCCCTGATCCAATCCCTAACAGCAAAGAAGAGGATGAGAAAGAAGAAGCAGGAAGAGGGGGAGAGGGCCAGCCAGATAGCACAGTGGATTAAAGTGCCTGCTTAGACAGAGCAGTGGCCAGGGTTCAATTCCTGGCATGCCATGCTGGCCCTGCCCCTGAGTCATGCTGAGACAGCGATTGAGACTGGGCACAGTGGCACACGCCTGTAATCCCAGCACTTGGGAGGCTGAAAACGGGAGAACCACTACGAGCTGGATCTACTTAGTGAGACCCTGTAGGCCTTGTACTCCATACATGAGAAAAGAAGAGGAAAATACAATTTACCCAGGTATGGAGATGCCCTCAAGCCGTGGGGCTACTCAGGAGCCCTCTGTTACTCCTACTGCTCACAACCCAGGGAAACACTCAGTTCTGGTTTGCTGAGTGAGGAAGCTGAAAACCAAGGGTGTGGGAAGGCCGGACCGCTGGGCATCTATGTCCCGATTCTCCTCCCGGGGCCACTCCCCACCCTCCCTGGCCTGCAGTGGGCTCAGGGCTGCACATATCTCCTGGGAGGGCATTCATGATGAACACAGAGCATGCACCCTTGGGTGCTGCCACCGTGGCAGGGTCCACTGCAGTTTCTGGGACCCTGTAGATTTGAAGGGGCCTCCCTGCAAGCGTGCTTTACGTGTCCCAACCCCCGTCTTCTGCAGCAGGGGTGCTTCAGGACCCTTCCAACAGAGACACCAAGAGTTCACAGTCCCCGAGCCAGTGGGGGCCAAGCTGAGAAGTGAACCTACCAAGTCTTCCCCCTGTGTCTGCATCTCTCGTCTGCGCCTAGGTGGGTCCACCCGTAGCCTGGGAGTCCCAGCCATTCCATATCAGCTTCGCTACCATAGCTCCGCTTTCTAGCTCTTCTCACGAGGGACAAATAAAAATATAACGAACAAGTAAGTGAAATGGTCACATCTCATCAGCGCTTGCCACCTTGCAATGTCGTGCTGGGACAGAACCTTGAACCAAAGTGGACAGCAAATTCCCTCAGGGTACAAGTTTCTTCTAACTTAGCTTTGCCTTCCCAGAGTGCAGCCTTCTCAGGTCACAGGCACATTTACAAGGTGCTCAGTGCCTGTTTCATGAATGGCTGAAAGACGGTATGGCATGTGTTAATCTTGTGTACAGCCATTTGCTAGGTGTCTCTGTTACTTTTTCTCTCATTTCTGGGACAAAATACCCGGCACTCAAAATTAAGGAAGGAAAGGTTTATTTCACTCACAGTTAATGAAGGTCTCAGTCCATTCTCAGCTGGCTCCAAGGCAGAGAGGCACAGGGTAGAGGCCAGCCATTGTCATGGCAGTGGAAGACAGCAGAAAGCAAGGGGAGGAGCAGGGGCTGTGGTGGCTAGCAAGCCTCTCTCCCCTCCTAGCATTATAATGCAGATTACCCATCCCAGGACTCGTGTAGCACTCACCCATAGTCCCAGCATTGGATCAAGAATTAATTACATGGGTTGGGGAGATAGCTCAGTGGAATAAGTGCTTGCTTGGCAAATGCAAGG
>PVKN010033079.1:0-12114 GCA_004027915.1 Capromys pilorides
AAAAAAAATTAAAAACTGAAATAATAAAACTCTTCCTTGCAGTAAAGCCTGAGTTAGCTTGTCCTTATGCATATCTGCTGAGATAGGTCACTGATCCTCATATGGAGGATCAGAGGGATTAACTGAGGGAGGAGGAAGAGACTGAATTTTAGTAAAAGCTGAAGGTGGAGTTGAAACATCAACCAATTTAGATATCAATTGTGTCATATGTTCCACATGGCACAATAACTCATGAGTATCCTCTGTTTTGTTCCCCAATCCATCCTCTTGGGCATCTGTAAAGAGCTCAGAATCAGAGGAAACAGGCTGAAGAGCTGAAGATACTTACTTTGCCTTTGAATTTTCTGCTTTAGAGTTATCATGGAAAAGAGATAAAGAAATGTTGTACTGCTGTCATGCCTGCAATGTTACTATCAGTTAGAGCCTTGACAATGTTAGCTTTCTGCATCTGAGGAATAGGGGGCAGTGGTCTCAAAAACATTTCATCCTCAAACTCATAAGCTCAAGAAAAGTGAATTTTAGGCACAGAAGCCACTGCATGTTAGCTGACTTCTCTTTGCTGTGGACACAATTCCTGAGAGTCAGATGGAAGGAGTGCCAAAGCTAATGAAATTAAGTTATAAAAAGGCCGTACATGAAGAGGAATTGTTTCCCATTGGTGGTGAATGTCATGCAGTGCTCTCATAACTTGCTTCCAAATATTTCGTTATAAAGCAGCCTTTCCTGATGGCCTTAACCAATAACAGTGTCTCTGGACCAGAGCTACCAAATCCTCAAAACTTCTTAGTTTCATTTTCATTCCTGCTCCTTTGAGCAGCTTTGAAAAAAATAGACATGTTCATTGTCTAATGAAGGGAATTCCCCATTACCCTGAGTGTCTCCCATTAGTCTAATATTTTCTATCAGTGTTTTGAAAATAGCAATTAATGTTCAGAATTTTAACCTTGCCTAACTCTGTATGCTATACATGAGATCTAAGTAACTACATGTAGGATAGCAATGCATAATACAAAACCCATGCTTGAATAATGCTGCAGTTTTAAACTTAAGCAACTTGTTAAGGCCAGTTCTATAAAATTACATGCAAGATGTTTAGGATCAAAAAATTATGTGCAGGTTTTGAGTAAATGTACTTTTTTTTTTTACCTATTTAATCATGACCAAAAAAATTAGCACTTACATTTTCATAGAATCTGTAGGAATGTGAATGGTTCTCCTACTCCAGCAAATGAAGTGCATGGCACTCAGTTCACATAAATTTCCTTCGCTAGATAGGAACGTGGTCACTTCAATGGCTCCAGATCTTTCTGTTAGGATTCTCTTCTGTCCAGAGAGGACACATGCAGGGCCATATTGGGATCCAGAATTGGAAATCTAGATAGCCTAAGCCCTGAGGAAAGTACGGACAGTCCTATCATCTCCATAGCACTCTGACTCACCTTAGTCAGGTGGAAGCAACTTGTTCATTCACAGGCACAATGGGAAACCTAGGTGAAGGGAAGGGATATAAGCAGCCCGTGTATTATTATGGCAGCCCTTCTTGCGATGCTGCCATAAAATATCCAAGGTGATTTGTGAAGACAAGAAGTTTATTTAGCTCACAGTTTTGGGGGGCACCAGAGAGATGCCCTATCACAGTTGGCTCAGTGTGTATGAGTTGGACCACATGGAGAGACAGGAAGCAGAAGGCAAGAAGAGCTGCTTTTCTTGATTCTTGTTTATTTGGTTTTTTGGTGTTAGGGATTGAACCTAGGATCTTCATATTGAGTTGCAACCCCCATTCTTATTTGGGTCTTGATGTGTCACTAGTTTTCCCAGGCTGAGCTGCCACTTGCAGTCTCGCTGCCTCGGCCTCCTAGAAACGTGATATATAGGCATGTGCTATTGTGCCCAGCAGAAAGCTATATCTAAAAAGAACTCATTCACAGGCCCAGCAAGTTAGGTACCCTGAGAACTGCTTTAATAACTCAGGGAATCTTCCCTATGGCCTTGAGCTGGGCTTTCCTTTTAAAGGCCCCCCTGACTAACATCATTATGCTTGACTATGTACCCAGACCAGGACACATCATATCTGACAGAGGCAATACCAATGACTCCTCATCACCATCCAGACAATGTATCACAAAGAGGCACTCATGGTCACAGTGGCAATGACAATTACTTGGTTTCTATCTCTCACCTCCACACCTCAGCTAACACCTTCTGATTGTAGACTTGGGGGCTGTATATTTCCCAAGAGATGAGGCAAATGAAAATGAGCTATAACTACTGCAGTCTGCTCTGGAATCAGCCCTCTATTCCTGGACTATATGGTGATGTATTTCGATCCTCAAATCTGAGGACACATGCTTGATCTAAGTGTGCTCTGTAAATCATTGCTTGCTTACTTTTCTTAGTTGGTTTGTTTGTTTTGTTTAAGTCCTGGCAATTGAACTCATCATGGTGCAATTTCCAGGCAAGTGCTGCACTGCTGGGACATATCCCCAACCCTGTAAATCACATTTTAATGCAGCATAGGCAGATACTCTTATGTAGCTGTCTTCATGCAGAGGCAGCAGAAACGAGTAAATGCAGTAGTGTCGGGCCCACAAGCCCACGGTAACACCTGCGAACCTTTGCAGTAAGGTTACTGATCTTTGGTTGAGATTCACATGTGGTGTATAAACCCCACATCCAGAGGCAGGTTGTAGACTTAAGAGTCCAGAGCCTCAGCTTGAGAGTAGAGGCAGACCCCAGGGTTCAGATCCAAATCCTAGACTCTATGCCTTTATTTTATAATATGCATTGCAGGTCCCTGATTCCAAATAAATCTTCAGCTACACACCAGAGACACTGAGAGATACATGAGAGATTACAGAGAGAGATGGAGGGAAGGAGGGAGGGAGGGAGAGAGAGAGAGAGAAAGAGAACTCTGAGAAAGCACCAACAACACTGATAATCTCCAACAGACAGAGGCTGTTTATTCAATTTTGGTCAATCAATAAGCATTGATGAAGCATCCACTAAGAGTAAGAGCCTGGAATGACACTAGAGATTTGGGATGAGTCAGTGAACAGTATTGAGTACTGGCAGTTTCTTGTGCCAGTTGAGAGATACAGACAATAGTAAGCAGATCCAATAAAACAGATGAATTCTGGAAAATGAGATATACACCACTATGTGTTATCATAATGCAACCTATTAATACAAATCATATACCGCAATTTAATAAGGGGCCCCAGGTGAGGAAAGCAGTATCAATTGACTTCAAGTAGTGCAAAGTCCAGGAAATAGGTAAACAAACATTTCCATGCACAACATGGAGTTCTCTTCATGTAGAAAGGGGACAAAGAACAGTAGGCACTCAAGGAGGGGCTCAAGGGCAGGATGTCTACACTGTGAGCTGTAGGGCTCCATTTCCATGATTTTCAAAAATACTAGTGATGAGGTAAAAAAATAGGTAAGAGGTTGCCAGGAGCAAGTGATTGGAGGGGGCAAAGGAGAGCCTGGACAAGTGATTGACCATTCCATATCTTCGTGGCCCTGTGTGTGGTATACAAGGTACATAGGTCATAATTTTCATAGTCATGACCTAAAGGAGCAGATTTTGAGTTATGAGGTCAATCGTACCTGAAATTGTTTTTAGAAGAAACATCAGGTGGCTAAAAGAGACATCAGGCAAAAGGAACAACTACATCATAGGCTAAGGCAGGTGTGAATCTGCCTGAGCATTTCAAGAATTAGGCATCTGGTATGACTATAGTCTGTGGATATGGGGAGCACAGCACGCCTGGCGGGTCTGTAAGAGAGAAAAAATACATCACCTGTGGTATTGCATGACTGTAACCCCAACATTTTTAGAAATTGAAGCTCAAGAATCTCAAGTTGGAGTACAGCCTGTGAAACGTGTCAAGCTAATGAGACTTTGACTCAATATAAAATAAAATGATGTTTTGCCATGATGGTAAAGATGCTGGATTGAGTCTACACACACACACACACACACACACACACACACACACACACACACACACACTGATTATCTTGATTTCATATACATTTTCTTGATTTAATATAGATTTAATATATACAAAAGAGGCAAAAAGGCCAGGAATCCAAGGCAGAAACCATGAGACAAAAAGGCTGAGTGTAGAAAAGCGTAGATTGGGGGGCAGAGGTACAGCCTCCAGAGGTCATGAGACCACCCACAGTTGCTTAATCCTTTCAGGGACCCACCCACAAGCCCTCCTTCCTCAGGTTGCCAGGAGCAAGTGATTGATGGGGGCAAAGGAGAGCCTGGGGAAGTGATTGACCGTTCCATACCTTGATGGTCCTGTGTGTGGTACACAAGGCACATAGGTCAGAATTTTCATAGTGATGAACTAAATGATCAGATTTTGAGTTATGAGGTCAATCATACCTGAAATTGTTTTTAGAGGAAACATCAGGTGACTAAGAGAGACATCAGGCAAAATGAACAACTCCTGCTCTCTGTGCCTTGACCTCATTAGAATGAGGATTTCCACAGGACGTGTGTCCATAGGAGTGATGCCTTCAGGCTCTGATGTTTAAGGCAGCTGCAGAGCAGGCCAGCCCACATTTCCAATCCTCATAAAACCCATGAAGGCTCTGATGTGCAGCAACCTGCAGAGCCCAGCCACGAGCAGAAGAGCTGTACCCTGAGACCTCAGAAGCTAAAGCCAGGCGAAGGAACCGTGTTTTCCCACTCCAGGCCTTGATCTATGCTTCCTTCCCTTTGAGTTCCAGCCTCTTTCTTGTCTCTGTCACACTGTGTGTGTGTGTGTGTGTGTGTGTATGTGACACTCTGCATAAAACCATTGGTTTCACTCAGTGAGCAGACAGGGATTTGAGACCCTCTTTTCCACAGAGCACTGGGATTCTAGGCTGTGCAACCATGAACAGTTTCAGTGAGTGTTTAAGAGCACAGACTCCAGTGTCCTTCTCCACTGTTGCCTAGCCTATTTGTGTCTCTTCCCCTCTGTCAAACGGAGATACTAATAGGACCTGTCCTCTGAGCTGGATGTGAAAGTGAGTAACTCGATGTCTCATATTCAGTGCAATGTTTAGGCACAAAATTGAACCCTGAAACTCTCCACTTAGAATATCTATATTTTCTTCTCAGTACCCTTCAGCTTCAGGACCCTAAGACTTCTGTTTATGGTGCCCATCTTTCCTGCTCCATGGTTCAGTCTCATTCTCAATGCTTCTGACTCAGTCTCTCACTTTATTTCCTTCCTCAGTCTCCTGGTCTTTCTCCCTTCTTTCATATAGAGCTCCCACTGTCTTCTCTCAGGCCATAACAGTGAATGAGCCATTAGGCAATCCCTCATGGGACAAGCATGAACAGGGAGGAGCTGGCACAGAGCATAACAATGCTGCAGTACACAGGGCGCTGTTCCACATGAAGGCTCACCACCCAACAGTCAGTCGTCGGTAAGGGGACAGAACAGATTTGTTGGAAGTATCTGGGGGTCTCGTAGTTCCATGCCAAGATGCACAGTGATAGATGTCAGAAATGAAGAGGGGATCAGAAAGTCTGCCCTATCTTATAGTTTCATGGACAGAGTCTCAAGTGTCAGGCTAGACCAGTACTCTCTGGCTCCCCTGCAAGGTTGGGAAGGCCCCAGATTCACCTTTCTCCCTCCCCGTCAGGTGCTGATATGAAGATGACAACACAAATCTTCTGGATGTATCTTCTGGGATACATGATCCACATAACAGCAGGTATCTGAGTGTGGGAGTGTGGGGTAGCCTGTGTGCATGCAGAGTGGAATCCTGCCCAGCCTGTAGGCTACCTGGGGGTCTGCTTGGCACCAGGCTACAAGCAAAGGCTATTTAGTGGTATAGCCTAGGGTTCCTTCTTAGCTGAGCAAAGTTCCTGATGTCTGTGCCATGGTTTCTCCATCTCAAAAGGTAATCTTAAAGCACCTTAGATAATATGCTCTAAAAGTACATCCTCCCCGACTTCAACATGGGCCAGTGCCTGGATGTTAGCTATAGTTAGCACTGGGACAGCACTGTACCTCGGCTTTGGGCCCCAGCTGGCAGTTTAGTGTGGCCACTGTAGAAATCACTACACCTGAGCCCCTGGGGAAGGTGACTGTACAGAGGTCTGGGATCAAAGCAGACAGAATCCGAGGTGTGGTGGCCTTTGTCTTCTACTACACACAGCGGCCCCTTGTGGAGAAGGGTGACTGTGTGCTGGCTCTGGGTCAAGCCACTGAAGTGGTGGAGCATGGCTGTGAAATCTAAGGCTCAGAGCATGGGTCAGTCCTTGGGACTATCTTGCTTGAGCCTGAAAAGTAGAGACCCAGACTGCCCATGCTTGGCCTTCCTCATATAACCTGAACCTTAGTAACACTGAGCCACAAGACCTCTATGGCATCCACTTCCAGCTACCACTGGATTCCACCCACCCAGTAGCTCCATATGTGCTGATCTTGCCTACAGGAACCACAATTCTCCACAAAGGAAGCAGCAGTGAGGCCCCAGAAGAGCTCCCCCCATTGAGAGAATTCATCACTGGTAGTTTTACTTGCTCTCCATATTCATAACCCTGGCAGGTACTAATGTTCATCAACAACACTGTGGATTACTCTGGTGCTCTAGTGCATCCCCAGTGGGTGGTGACAGCTGCACACTGTTACAGCAGGTAAGAGAGCACAGGGGAGAATGAAAGTAGGGTGCAATGTGCAGAAGGCTAGACTGGGAAGGGCATCTCTTGGTCAACACCATGTAGGTGGGGCTTTCAGGATAATGGGGGGAGAGCCCCTTTCCCATGCTGGATGATCATTCACTTTTCTTGGATGGAAATGATGGAAAAGTACACTCCAGTATGTGGGAAGAGAACCCATGCAGGTCCCTGGGGTTAACCCAAGAATGAAAGTGCAGAGAAGGAGGTGGCTTGAGAGAAGTCAGTTTGGATCTCAGTTTAGCCACAAGGATCCAGGAGGTGTGGACAAGGGACCTCTTGTCACCTGGGTGCATAGAACATGGAGTAAGCAGAGAGAGAGGTGAGAAGAGAGCCAGGTGGATGGGGACTGCATATGGCTGCAAGGGAGATAAAGGGTGAGACAAGGCAAAAACTCACTCATTGGCAGAAATATTTTCACATACTATTTTAAACAAATTAATGCTAATGCTAACATCTGAGATGAACGAAATATTCACACTGAAGATAAGACAGGACCTAAGGGTATGGCATTATAGTGAAGTGCAGTGTCAAATGCTGTCTTCCCTTCAGCTTCTGATATTGTATTCATAGTGGATTTTCTTGCATTAGTTTTCACTTAACTGAGACTGGGCACAGGGGAACGTGCCTGTAATGCCAGTGTTTGAGGCTAAAAAGAGAATCACTGTTTCCAACCTACTTAGTGACAACCTGAATACCCTGTAGAATCTGTTCTAAATTCATTAAATAAATATTTGAATTTACCAGATATTATATTGAGGTACTGTTTATCTTGTCACTCATCTTGCTTTAGTTGCTCACTATATTTAGAGCTTAGACAATGATTTTCTTGATCCAATCCTAGTAGAGATTTGGGCACAAGTTGAGAATAGGGATTGGAATGGGATTTGGATGCTGTTCAAGGGGACGCATGGCTGGGACCAGGGATTCATGTGTGCATGGTGGAAACCTGTTTCAGGAATGTGGTCTGAGATGTTGAAGATGAGTGTGAGATTAGGCTAAGATTTGAATTGGGCCTCCATGTGTGTTTGGACTTCCAAAAAACGGCTTACTTACTATCTAAGGTCCTACACCGTTGGACTGGGTCTGCACAGACTTTCCCCACCTTATGATCCAGGAGCACAGACAATTGAGTCCAATTTCTCTGTGAAACAACCAAAATACAACACAGTTTGGAATGGCAGTGATGTCATTCTCATCAAGTTGAACAAACCAGTTGTGCAGTCAGACAGCATCCGGACCATTCCCATTGCCTCCAAATGCCCCCAAAGTGGAACCCTGTGCTTGGCATCAGGCTGGGGTCAGCTACTGGATGGTGAGTTTTGGTGCTTCTGTATCTGGTCTAACTGATACTCATGGCTGTCTCTGTGCAGGAGTATTTCTGACCTGGTGTGCTTTCCTGCAGGCAAATACCCTGATGAGCTGCAGTGTGTGCTTCTTTGGCTGCAATCTCAGAAAATCTGCAGAAATCTGTTTCAAGACTGGTATCACAACAGTACGTTCTGTGCTGGAGGTGATGGCAACAAGGACACTTGCAAAGTAAGAGACTGGGACAGGGATGGAGAATTAGGTATACAGCCCACAGAGGCCATAAGTCCACAAAGGAAAGAGGAAAACTCCAAAGCCTCTGCGTAACATGAGGTGTTGGCTCCATAAGAAGATTTCGGTGTAAAGAGAAACAGAATAAACTGGGAAGGTGAGAAGGAAACTGGAGATACAGAGTTCAGAGGCCACAAGAAAGGCAAGGAGAACCAGAGAGAAGTAAAGAGCTGGAAGAGCCATAGTGTTGAGAGAAGCATAGTGTAGCCACACACACACACACACACACACACACACACACACACACACACACAGAAGTGACAGCAGGAGGTTCTAGGGAGAAAGACCACAGTTGTAAGGGAAAACTGATGACTATATGCAGAATCCCCAGCCCTACCCACTGCCAAGCATGGCTCCACATTCAACTCCTGTTGCTGCTGGGGCCCAAGTCTTCACCCATGCTGCCTTTCCCAAACCACTTCAACCAGAAAATAAAAGGAGATGCAGGCCAAGGGTGACGCTCCTCAGGGGGCATTTCCAAAATCTCCATGGAAGAGCTGTTATTTGACAGACAGGACTCTGCCTGCCTGCCTGAAATACTATTGCTTAATGGCTTGAGTTTTAAGGGTGTAACCCTCAAGTTGGGCCCTCGGGTCTCTGTGCTTTCACTGTCTTGGGGAATCACCAGGATCTCAGTTTGTCTCCCCATCACCTCTGCTTCCTGCACCCCATGTGTCTCTGGAGCCCACTGGGTATGTCTCCCGGTTCCTGTATTGGAATCACACTCCTTCCCTCCCACTCAAGCACTGTGTGTTTCTGCCCTTCTCTCTCCCTCTGCCTTTGCCTCTTTGTGCTTCTGGCTTCCTGTGTGTCTCTTGCTTCCTCTTCTACACTATTTCTAACTTGCTCTTCTCTTCCTTCAACAGGGAGACTCTGGAGCCCCATTGGTCTGCAACAGGATTCTGTATGGCTTTGTGTCCTGGGGAATATCTCCCTGTGGGAAAACTGGACTTCCAGCACTCTACACCAACCTCTGAAAATTCAAAGAGTGGATAGAGAAAACTGTCCAGAGCAGCTAGACCTAGATGATCTTAGTGCCAAGAGTTTAACACCACCTTCCAAATCTATCCTTAGTGTTCATCTAACACCAAATATATTGGATAATTTTTCATCTTCTTTACCAAAAAAGGGAATAATATGTGCCTATCTTGTTTGGTTTTAATAATATAAAAAATAGAATTTTCAAGTGTGTGACATTTTTGTTATCTTGGCATATCTGTTACATAGTGAGGACACCAATGTACCTGTCCCTAATTACTGTGGAAAACTGCTGCCCAGGGACAGGTTCAGTGGCTGAAGTTTTGCAGTTCAGAACAGCTGCAGAGATGGTTCAGGGACTAGAGTGATGGAAGATAGGCTTGTGAACTTCCAAAGTCACCTGAACTAGTGGAAATCTAGGGTTTCACCATTCTCAGCTCATTACAGTCATTAAGGTAGTTGAAGATAGCACAGAACTACACACAACCTGTGGTATGAGCTATATCATATTAGAAGAATGTGAGCAAGAAGCGAAGGATAGGTGGGACAAGTTGTGGTACAAGGAGCAGAAGTATGGAAAATTAGAACTGAAAACTGTAAAGAGCAATAGCTGTCCTCACAAAGGTGTGTTAGACAAGTAGAGACAGCAAGAACAAGCAGTACGCTCAAATGAATACATGTGAGAATCTACAAATCACAAATGCCTATGTATACATGTACACTAATGCGCACACATGGGCATGCAGTCCTGTGGTGCCAACCAGCAGAGATCAAGTGCTTGGTTATAGGAAGTGGAAATGTGGACTTCATAACAGTCTTGTGTTGAGTAAGCAAAGATAATGCATTTGGAGATTCTGACTCAAACAGTGCCCATAATTTCCTATCTTCTCTCTGCTTCCCAAGACACCATGGAACAGAATGAGCCCTGTTAGTGGATGCTCATCCTAGACCTTTGGGGAAAGAGAGAGGGAGGCAAAAAATTCAGGAGCACATTGGAGAGGGAGACAAAAAGTTCAGGAGCACATTGGAGAGGGAGACAGGAGAAACATACCTGCCACGTTACAAAAGAGAGAGCAAGGAAGGAATGGGAAAATTCCATCCATTTCAGGAAGAAGACTGAGAGAGAGAGAGAGAGAGCGAGAGCGTGGTATGGACAGACAGACATGTAGAGGCCAGCAAAGGGGAAGAGAGAGGAAAAGCAACCAAAGTAAAGAGAATCAGGACTGAATCAGAGCTTAGGGAAGGAAGGAGGCTGAGACTTCAGGCCAGGGAGGGACCCAAAGGGCAGAGGAAGTTACAGACCTTGCTGCCTTAGGGAATTGCGCATCCTTGGCAATATGTCTATCATGGCTTTCAACACTGGGGCTCAAGAGCATAGTGGCAGGGTAATATCACTCAGCAGATTGACATCCAGATTCCCTGGAGTAGCCATGAACAGTGGTGTTTCTTAAGGCACCCAATCCTGGAACAGAAAGCAGTCAGAGGAATAAAAAATGCCTCTGAATCTCCCATTCCTCCAGTGATGAGCAGAGAAAGAGGTGGCCAACAACATCCTCCCCCTCCTCCTTGTTTCCCTTTGCTCCATCCTGGTACCCTGAGGGTCAACAGGCACAGCTTGCCTTATTTTTCCACTGGAAACTCTAAAATTTACTTCATAGGTGTACTCTTGACCATCCTGAGAGGAAGGGCACTTTGGTTGTAATCACAATGCCACTATGCACTACCCACCACACCAGATGCTGCTGTCACATCTAAAGACATGGCCAGGAAAATACTTGTAGTGCAGATATGATCAAGGAGGGCTTAACCCCATTTTCCCCAGTCTTCAATAAGCTGGAGACACTACTAGCTCTCTTGCATGTTGCTCAGCATTGGCCGGGCCATTGTTGTGGAGACATGGCAGCACTGGCATCTCCCCATGACATAACCTTAAAATGCCACCACAACAGTTGCAATGACTGTAGATAGCCTGCACCAGTCCAGAAGGCATGTAGTCTGACCACAGTAGACTTAAATTTAACCCTAGCAGGAAAATTGAAATGAGACCAATTGTTGTTCTCAGATTAGGGTCATGAATATAGGCCAATTTGGATCAAACAGCAAGTCAGAACATGGACTAATGACAGGCTGATTGTGGACAAATTGGCAGCTTGGATTCATGCCAGTTAGCTGGATCAAATCTGGATTAATCATAGTTCTCCATTTCAATGAATTAGCAGGCTCAAATGTGGACCAATCACAGGTCTGCTGAAGTTATTTAAGTAGTATTGGCCTCCTACTTCTGAGGTTCATTCAAAGGCTTCATTTTTGTTCACTGAACCGATTGTACTGCAGCACAGGTCTCCTTTTTTAAAAATAACTTTTTAATTTTTTATTTTAATTGTTTTATTACTTTTTATTTTAAAGAGTAAAAAGAGCAGAAACAAAGATAGGAAAACAGTAACACGCAAGAGTTTATATAGTACAAGATTTTCAAAACACGAAAAATTTATTGTATTACATATTTTCATTATCAAATCTGTTTAGATTAATAGATATAGATATGTAAGATTAGTCAAACAATTAAACATTAACACTTGCAATAAACCTTAGTTTTATTTAACTTTCCAAATACATTTTGTATTTAAGTCACTCTTCTAAAAAAAACTAATAAAATTTATGGGGGTTGAGGATGCAGAAAATGCAAGGTCCTGAGATTGATTCCTGGTACCACCCAATATTTATTTATTTATTTATTTATTTATTTTTTCTTCTTTTGAGTCCTTATATTAGGGAGACTATACGATATTGGCATATGTAGGTCTGGTCTATTTCACTCATGAGTATATGTTCAAGATACATCCATT
>PVKN010033080.1:0-12119 GCA_004027915.1 Capromys pilorides
TAATTAATAGTGGTTATCTTTGCATGTTGGGATTGTAGGCCATTTTAAAATTTTTTATAGGTAATTTTAATTTTGTTGTTTTTGGTTACTTATTTTCTAATGTCAAGAAGATAATGCATCCAATCTTTTTGGAATAGGGAAAAGTTGTTTAAAAAGAGAGAAAAGACAATAAGGCCAGGTGTGCCAACCTCTGAATACCTCATGTGAACATGAAATATTCTCCTCATAGTTTTTTAAGTTGTCCCAAGAGTTCCAAATTAGCAAGTAGTTAGGAGGTCATTTTCCTGTTAGAATAAATCTATTTTATTCAGGCACTTTAAAGTATTATAGTTGATGTGGATATTTTTAAATTGGCATGAATATTTTCAACTTGTCTCAATCTGAGTACATTTTAAGCAACTATTAACCCATTTTTAAAGAACTCCAGTGGATAACACAGATGAAAATATATTTGCTTAAGCTGGCTCTAATAAGGCTGATTCTTAGAAATATGTAAATCAAAAACAGAGTTTATGACAAGGACAGCCAAAATAAGTTAGAAGAAATATTAATACATAAATTAAGCTCTGGCAAATTAAAAACATACTTCTAGCTAAAATAAGGAAATAATTGTTCAAACTATCAAAATGCAATGTCTTAAAATTTCTGTAAAATAAAGACAATATAAAACCCTGGGCAAAGAATAAATTATGAAGCAGCAGTAGGTTGGGTGATTTGGCATCTGAGTGTAAGTTGACATTTTAGCGTTTTAGACTCTATCTATCCTCACAGAATTCTTATTTACTGTTGAATTTACTACTTACTTTAAGCCTTATCTTACTGAGAAAAATGGCACAATATGTGACAATACAGTATTTGAAAACAACTATTAATTGTAGAGATGAAAACTAATGCTCAGACATACTTCTTCACAAAGAGAACCCAGCAATCCTTAACAGTCATTTAAAAGAACTGATGGAGACTCATTCTAAAACAGTTTCAAGTATTTTATACTTACAGCAGTATTTCAGACATACTGGATCCTATTTCAGATTTGGCCTAAACACAAAAGAGAACACTTATTTGCATAAGCATTAAACTGCAGCTTTGTTACATTACTGTATTTTAACAATTTTCACTTAAAAGAGGCATGTTTTCAATATACAATGCATATCTCTCTTTGTTTAAAGTCCATAAAGTCTTGAGATTTTAGCTAATAAAAACAAAACTTGGACAACTTTCAGCAAAGATATTAGAAATGACTAGCTAACAATCACTTCAGCTATTCCAGCAGGAATGATCAACACATTAATGAATAGATTGTGTGTGTGACAGAGAGAGAGTCTGAACGTGTAGTTCACGCTGACCTTGAGCTCACTATGTAGCACAGGCTGGCCTCGAACTCTCCTGCCTCAGCCTCCTGAGTGCTGGGATCATACTATGCCTATTAACAGATTTTAAATATTCTGTTATGAACACTCTTTATAATCTTTAAGGGGCATTTTGATTAGAGCTCATTATAATATGGTGGTCCATAATTTTACAATTATGTGTGAACGATACAAGGTTCAAGACTGGATGGATCAATATCATTTTATTTATATATTTTTATGAAATATATACATAGTACCTAATATCTATATGCTAACTATATAATACATATTTAAGGAACAAAGAGATTTTTTATATAAAAATCTAAGATCCACTGTTCATTTAAGAAAGAAAATCTCACTGATTCCACGAAGCATCAGCAAGGCCCCCAGCTTTCCTGCTCCTGAGCCCAGAGAGGTAACTATGACTTTGAATTTGGTGTTCATGATTCTCTTACTTCTTACGAGTTTTGCTACTATTGAATGTATCTTCGGACAAGACAGCTTAGAGTCTACAGCGTTTAAAACTCTGTATAAATGGCTTCATGAACTACTCTCTTGAGACTGTCTTAGCAACATACAAAACACAAACCACGAGAGAAAACCCTTAAAGAACTGTCTACACCAGTGCAGCTGCTGGTTCTCCTCTGTTCTGGTAGCCTTTACTGTAACTATATTGACTTTTTTCTTACTACATCTCAGGGAGAGTGAGGTCCTGGGAATTTCTTTATAGCACATTATTCTCATTGACTGAACTCATATCTTATGAAGCACTTACAGGTAGGTCTTCAGTTGCAAAGACTAGTGAGTGACATGAATACTGACCAGCAATTGTTTTTTATAGGAGTGTTTTAACAAGGTAAATTAAACCTTCTGAGGTTTCTTTCCCTCAGTTCGTTTTCAGCTGTGTCTCCTCCCTGATCAAGGGCCCACATGGGTGCCCGATGCTAACAAGACTGAAAATCTTCCTATTAATGCCTGTCATCCTGCAAAGTATATCTGGGACATACAACAGCATGATCCTAGACCAAGTGGTTCTTATTTTCTTTTCCTAAAGTGTGAAGAGGGTCACATTCTGAAGGACAAGTTTAGTACATAAAGGACTAGGTTACTATTCCAACTACTGTCCCTGATAAACACTATTTTCTCCATCAAGGCTGAGGCCTAAAGTTTTGCCACTTTTTTCTTAGAAAGGCTTTAAATACACACTTACGAGGCTGAATGTTCCATATTCTTCCCTGAGAAAGTGTGTCAGAAACCCGCGCAGCGTGGTCTGGTCGCCCCAGGTCCAGCGGGCTCGGTTGAGGTAGGACGAGATGGGGAGGTAGAGGTAGGGCAGCAAGCCGGCGGAAAAGGCCAGACCCAGTGCCAGCACGCATCCCAGGGACAGCTCCTGCGGCAAGAGCACATGGGCGCAGTGACAGGGTTCACTTTAGTCGATTTGTCCTGAAACTTACATGTTTATTAAAGCTCATCTCCCAATTTGTATCAAGCTACTACCAAATACTAGGTCAACGCTTCCTGTTACTGTGAGCTACCAGGAAATCGCACCAGCCTGAACTTCTTTACCTGGCAAGGGAAATAGGAGCAAAGCAAATATATTAGCACTGATGCAAGAGTGTCATGTTTACTGCCATCTTTTACATTTAAAGCCATGTCACACAATGCAGTGCTGCACAGCTGAGATAAGCACTTGGGACTGATAACATGGTGTTGGCCTGATTTTGACTACGTCCCAAACATTCTCACACTGGTTCACTGCCGTCACCGTCATTACGAGTGAACAGCACGAGTATGCTTTATTCAATTATGTACCGACGACGACACAATTCTTTAAGGGCTCTGAACACTTCACAGAAATGTTTGGCACAAATAAAACTCGCTCATCTATAACCTCCAGGCTCACCTAACTGTTTTTCCTTCTCAAGTTATATTTAGGATGGAACATTAAAGGAAATGTATTGTTATATATAAAATAGTGTTTTCTCAGATTCTTTTTTTTTTTTTTTCAGTACCAGAGATTGAACTCAGGACCTTGCACTTGCCAGGCAAGCACTTATTCTACTGAGCTATCTCCCTGGCCAAAACAGTGTTTTCTCATATATCTTATTTGGCAGAAATGCACTTCTGATCTATACATTCCTAAAACAAAGGACTTCATCAATGAAGTTTTGTAATGATTTAAGTCCAAAAGGATATAAGCTGTGGTATACTAGAAAGACTGAAAAACTGGTTGCTATAATAACTGGGGGAAGGGGCTCTTTTATAAATACCACAATTGGAAATTTCCAATTTTCTTTTACAGAAAAGAGAAATTAATCTATGTGAATATAGGAGCCACAGTTCACATTCACCAAAAGCAGAACGAGCAGTGGATTTATATCAGCATTTTCAAGTAAACACTCTTAATTGAAAGTGAAGTGCTTTTTGTTGTGGCACTGATTTCATTTGAGATTTCTACAGCAGTAACGAGATGCACAAAAAATGACAGCGTGAAGAAAGCACAGGAACAGCTCCCGAGCTGCACGCCTCTGCAGACCCCAAGGTGGTTTCGGGGGAGGTCCATGCTCAGAGCTTGGAACTGAGATGCAGGTGCCGCAGTATGCTTCCTCTGTGTGAGAAATAAGTAGGCGACACTTGTAGAGAATGGCACAGAGCGAGGGAGTGGCCCTGAGTCCAGCACACAGTGGAGTCACCTGGGGAGTAAAAATGATGCCAGACAAGCTTCTGTCACCCGTTATGTCAGGATTACGTGGGGATGGGGACAAGCTGCAGCACAAATACACATATGTACCTATGCATGTACGTGTATGGAAACATGTGGGTACACATGTGTCCACATCCTTCTTTTAAAAGTTTTCCCAGACAACAAGGTGAGCAGCCAGGATTGAGACTAACCAACTCGACCTTGCCTGAAGTCACCTCACAATGAGATCCAGCAGCCTGAAGACCTCCCTGCTGACCTTGGGTCCTAGTCACTGCTATCTAATGTAGACCTGAAAGAGACATGCAGAAGAATCCTAGTTCCCCAAATGTCACCATTTCTCCATAGCTTACCTCTATCATGGGCAAATGGGCCCCTAAACCATCAACCCTGAGTTCTGCATGGTCTACACAAAGTGTCGGCAATACAGAGCACCCGTTTTGCGGTTCCTTCCAGAGGATGCACCTCTCTAATGTCCACTCCGGTTGGAACCTGGTGGGACATGTGCCATGCTGCCCGGTCACCTGCCTCTGTGCATCTGTTCACCCACAAGAAATGATTTAGGATTGCTCTGCTCTGTATTCCATAAAGTCTTTCTGTTATGAAAGACCACATAAAGAACTTTATCCACACAGTAGAAAACCTAAATGCTGCCTGCTAGGGTGTTCACCATCCTGCTGAGTCATGTAAGATCAACTTCATGGAGTTCAATTCAATTCCAAGAAAAAGTTGCTCTTCTCTGTCAACACTTATGTTTCCCTTTCATTTACACTTTATTTACATAATAAGAATTTGATAATCATGTTATCCTTTTTGCTTTGTTGCCACGATGCTAAGAAACAAACTATGTTCGTTTATGGGAAATTCAGCCACAAGGTATGAGAGAAAAGTGCAGTGAATATTAAAATGTTGTAGAAGTGTTATAGTAAAGGACACACTGATATTAGCGACCCCTCCCTTCCGCATTCCCCTTCTCTCCTCAAATACATTTTTCTCCCTGTTCTTGTCCCTTTCTGAGCGGACATGGCTTGCATGAGTGTCCTCTGTTGTGCTGTCAAGAACACCTGAGTCAGTCCAAACTCTGACCCCTCATGGTTATTCCGACCAGGGGGGAAAGCTGCAAGTCACATGGTGACAGCTCTGACAAACACAGCAGCTGATGACACACCGTAACGCTTTTAAAGCCTGTCTCTCCGTTGGATAGTGGCAGCAGCAGCAGCAGCAGCAGCAGCATTCACCATATTTTTAATCACCTCCAGTCAAGACACAACACAGGACTTGAGGAGCTGCTTCAGAGAGTGGCAAGAAGGATAGGAAAAGCGTGCTCAAGGTGCGGGGGAGAATTCTGAGGAGGGTTAATGGCAGTGTGTCTCGAGCACAGCAAAATTCTTTATTTACACATTCACTGTATGTTCTGATCATCCTTTGTACCTAAGTTTTGGTAGAATTATTCCCTTCTATATTCTAATTTTATTCTACACACTATGTGTTTATTACCATAACTCTGATTATAGCGAGGTACAGTTAGCAAATAATAAGATCACAAATAAGTGCAGTTCTCTCTCCACCAAAAATAAAGCCAAAGATGTCCACACTGGCTTTGTTCACGGATGCTCACCCTGCAGGGGGAAGCGCAACAGAAAAAGGGCGTTTATGCTCCCGGCGTCGCCGCGCCCAACCTCCCACCTTTCCCTCACCCAGATCTCCCAGTGCCTGACAAAGTGATTTTCCTATAGTGCTTCTCACTGCCATTGTAATTAATGTAATTTTTCTTTCAGAGAAAGATAAAATGAAGATAAATCATTTCTAATTCCAGGGAAACATATTCTAAGAACACAGACAGTTACTTTTCAGAAATTTTAGAGTTCACAGCGTCAGTTTGTCAAGAGCTAAATCTCTAAGCACGTGGTGCAAGTACAGGGCACAGGGCGGCCCACAGTGTACAGTGAAAGAGCCGGGGGTGCACCCCTGGCACCCACCCGCGTCCTTGGATGTGTCAGGAGACCATGAAGGAAGCGTAATGGCCTTTTAGCCTATTTTCATTGAGGTGCTGTTCTGAAGCACGGAGAAAATGACAAAATAGGCCAGATGCCACTGCAATCAATACTGCATAATTTTTGTAAATCCTCTTTTTTTTAGTCAATACTATTAAGACCAAAGGCTATTTATGCTTTACCTAAAACCCATGAAAAATTAAAGCTCCAGGTTTTCTGGCAACATAAATAGTGCGCTTTACTTAAATGAAACATGATAATATTTTTATTTTGATGGATTTTGAAACCTACCTTCTCTTTTAAAAGTCGAAAGAGAATCCAAGGTATTATGCATAAAACATAGATTATTATTGTGTGCTGATTACATAAACTAAGGCCGCAGCAAAAAGCACCGACTTTAGCTATCTGAAAATAAGTTGGAAAAGAAAACTGAGTTAGAAATTCATCAAAAACTCCAGCACAATGACAAAAAGCTATTCTTACTATTTAAACAAAACATTTTGAATCAGCATTCAGGATAAAACAGACAAATCATTACACTTTATCAGTCATTAATATTTATCACCATGATTTTCTGAGAGACGGTCTGGCCATGTTCTGCAGGCCAGCCCTGAACTCATGACCCCCCTGCCTCAGCATCCTGGATGTTGGGATTACCCATCATGCTCCATCCACCACACTGTTTTTCTGTTTGTTTTGTATTTTAGGGAAGAGTTTACAGGGTGTTCAGGGTCTCACTACTAGATCGGACTTGTAGTGATCCACCTGTTTATAGCCTCCTAAGAACTGGGATTACAGGTGCACGCCACCATGCCCACTCTCAACTGCTTTCTTAGCGTGCTCTGGGGATAGGGCCGGCACAGCAGGCCCAGGGATCAAACCCCCAGCCCCTGTGCCTGCTTGCAAGAGCTTTAATCTACTGAGCTATTTGGCTGGCCCTCACCATATGGTTTTATCACTACAGTTTTTGTTAATGCTTCCCATCTTCATGAAGCACTTGCAGTGTGATCATCTTGCAACTGACTATCCAGTGCTAACAGAACTAAGTATTGTGTAATTCTTTTTAATTAAACATTAATTTTAACTTATCAGCACATGTATGCAATGTACAATGTTTCCATTCCACGTGCAGTTGGTTTGTGTACTTCATACATTTTCATTCCTTTTTTTACTCTACCCCTCCCTCCCCTCTCCACTCATCTTCTGCACCCTTCCTTTCTCAAGTAAAATTTATAGCCATTAGCTGAGCAATTATGTTTTGCTTTTTTCTTTCCACATGCATGAAGACAACCTATAGGACCTTATGCTGTACTTAGAAACCTGGGCGGTACCTTTGCCTTTCTGACATGTATTCCTTTCCCAACTGACAGAGGCTCTGCTGGACCAAACTCAGGCAGGCTCCCCCTCAACTCGGTCCTCGCACAGGGCTGGCGCACCCGTCATGTGATGTTTACTTTTAACAGAAGCTCTGTGAAGTCCATGCAGCCAGAGCCCTCACCTTGTGTGGGCATCCAGACAGGGGCATCTAATCTCCTACCTCTTCCTCCACTCCACCTGCAGCCACCCAGCCCACCACCAGCGGGAACCCTGCTAGGTCAGAAGAGCCAGGTTCTGTTCACCCTGCCACCTCCCCTCAGGAATTCTCCATCCACTGACCCAGCCCACACCTTGGATATCAGCCCCACTTTTCTTGTACACAGAACTGAGCTTGGTCTCTCTCCCCCATGACAAAAGCCCACTGCAGTTATCCCTAGCCTAAAGCTGATCAAATGTGTTCACTGTTCTTTACCAAGTATATTAAATAACTCTCTTTAACATAATGAAGAAAAGATTATTTTAGCCAGAATCTCTAATAGCATCATGGATCTGTTCATGGGACCAACAGTAAGTCAGAATGCTTCTTGGCTTCTAGGTTCTTTGAGAACATAAGGTGCCCCCACACTGAGATAACCTAATATCTTCAAACATGTAGATGCCAGGCTCATGAAGACTTCAGCGATTTTTCTATTTGTGCAAAGAAAACCAGTGCACACTAACTTTAAAAAAATACTAGATTTCTTTCTAGTCTTGGTAACACTATAATCCCTTCTGAGCTACTTTTTACATTTCATACTTTCAGTTTAAGCAGATAGAGATTTGATCATTTTCACAATCAGTGTGTACATCAATGAACCATAATGATTTACAGTTTAAGGTGTAGGTCCAACTATAGCCTGGCACTTTACAAACACACACACACACACATACACACACTCAAGGGCAGATGAACTAAGCAGCCTAGCTTTCCTCTTGTACTCAAGGAGGATTTTATAATCCTTCCTTTCCCAAGAAACTTCTCAACTCTAAGGAGAAAAAGTCCCAAGTCCCATGAGGGCTATTGTGGGTCACTCACAATCAAAGGACTGAGAACATTCTCTTAACGTGCCTAGATTACCCTGACAGTAATCAGAATAAACAGCATCTGAACCAAAGTTAAAAGGAAACACAAAATCTGTCTAAAAATTAAAACAAAAATGATTTCACTTTGATCAAAATAGGTTACCTTTGATCTCTCCTTTGCAGTTTTCGCCTCCTCGAAATGTACAGTAAGAGCCATAAGCAGCCCCACAAACAGATTGTTTAGGCTAAAAACCTCCGCTGCAATGGACCACTGCCATGTTAGACGCGAAAATGAAAACACCCCCGCAGCAAGGATTCCTCCGGCGTGCGAGCCAGAAAGCCTGCAAAGACAGATAACATGAAATCTTCTTTCCAACAGAAAGAACTCCCTCTATTTTCCTTTTCAAAAACTGTACCAGCAGAAATTATGACAGTCACCCATCCAGCACCTGCCCAACACATTATATGGTTCATACATTACTTCATGGAATAACTCCTTCTAACAGACTTTAATTAGAAAGCCCGCAATCTATTAGCAAGCAAATGAACAAAATTATGGAGAGAATGAAGTTTCATTCTCTAGTGCAACCTCTAAACTCAAGCCAGTTGAGGAATGAAGAAACAGCAGCTAAACGAAGCAAACATGGCATGTCTTACTAGCTCAGTAAAGAAGAGTGATCTCAATCGATATGTACAAAATACATTTCACAGTAAAAATTAACAAAATGTCGAACAGTTTGTTGGGAACATCATTCTCATTTTTTTTTTCTTTACTAGGAATTGATCTCAGGATCTTGAATTTCCCAGGCAGGTGGTTGTGCCACTGAGCTATCTTACCCACCCCACTCTCAATAGTAGGGTGCAAGGATACAGTTCTCTTCTTTTGCCTGCACTGCCCCACTTAAGACAAAGAATATTTTGGTCACAATATCTGATGATTTTAAGATATAACTAAATTCGTAGTGTCTAATTTTTGTTTCTATAGACAAAAGCTGAAGTTTAAGATGCTGTTCTTTAAAGAGAGAAGTAGGAATGTGAATTACAGTAACAACATAGTAATCAGATGCAGTGCTTGGAAACAAATTTCTCCTTTCCAAGTACCAACAGGAGCTATGCATTTCAAGCCATCAAGAATGTGCAGCTTGATTCACACAACTGGTCTGAATCTGGTAATGTGTGAGCACATCAAGCTCAAACAGCTTCCTATTTTGCTAGACCCCTGAGGCTATAAATTAATGCTATTAAGTGCTTGCTTAGGTAAGCACAAGGCCCAGGGTTGGCCCAGTACCAATCCCTGGTACTGCATGCTGCACTGGTCCCACCCCCAGGCAAACTGAGCGGGCAATGGAGTCCAGGCGTGGTGGCAAAAACCTGTAATCCCAGCACTAGGGAGGCAGAGAACAGGAGGATCAATACGAGTCTGAGCTTGGTAGTGAGACCCTGTACAATCACACACAAAAACTGATGCTATTACTGAATATCTAATAGTGTCAGGGAATTCAGCAAATATTACTGTGTCTAATAATTATGACATTAGCTGGCTCAAAGTCATTCACTATTAACTGTATTTATTTATTTATTTATTTATTTATTTATTGTGGTACCAGGGATCAAACTCAGGACCTTGTATTAACTGTATTTTTTTATGTAAGCATGAGGGGCTGGGGAGATAGCTTAGCAGTCTAAGCAGGTGTCTGCCTGGAAAGCACAAGAACCCAGGCTCAATCCCCGGTACCACATGCCATGCCAGCCCTAAGACCCTGGGTGCGCTGTGCAGCTCCCCAAACCGGCCATGGTGGCACACGCCTGTGATCCCAGCACTGGGGAAGCTGAAACAGAAGGACCAATACAAGACTGAGCTGCATAGCAAGACCCCATAACAAATAAACAAATAAATAGAAGATTAAAAAAATTAAGTATGAAATAATTCTACAACTATTATAGAAAAGAATTAGATAAAACTTACAGTATCATTGGGCCTGGAGATACAATTTGGTTGTAAAGCCTGTGCTCAGAATGACTGAGGTCCCAAGTTAAATCCCTGGCACCAAAACAAAGTCTAATATACAAATATATAAATAAATAAATAAACAAACAAATATGTATGTGTATATATATATATATATATATATATATATATATGAAAAAAGGAAAGAAAAAGAAACAAAGAAATTCAGTACCTCCAAACCTGTTTTTTTTTTTTTTAATTTCTGTTGGCAATTTGTTTTTTCCTTTATAAAAATCAGCAGTTTGCTATTTCAGAGCTCCCCGCTGTCCAGTTCAACACCCTGAAGTCATTTCTTCCTTCTAAATTATTTTCCTATGGACTCATTCCCTTCAGTTTATATTCCCACTGCCTGAGATCAGAGGCTTCACGTTTCTGTTGTTTTCCAACATATTCTGCTTTATGGCACAATACAAAATTTCCTAAAATGCATGCTCTCTGGATACTCAGTCTCAGAAGTGGAGGTCATCTCATTTTACATGCAGGATAAATTCTAAAGGAGTCCGACTGGAATCCAGGCTTCTGATAAACTGGGTTCCTTCGTCCACTAATTGTCAACCAATCAAATATCTCACAGTTCCCTAATATGACATGCCTCTGCTCCATGCAACACTTTTGTCACACTTAACCCAAGAATGTCCTCCCTGTTCCTTTCTATTTATTCAAATTTTACTCTTTTCTCAAACTCCTCAATTTCCACCTTTCTAGCCCATTTCTGAACACCTGTGGCCTTTAACTGTATCAGTTATTTTGACCTCAAAATATGAATTGAGCTTCATTTATATTGAGAGCACCTAGCTCCAAGCATGCAAAAGAAACTTTAATGAATGAATAACGCTTACAGAATTTTTAACACTTCAATGTTTCACCTAACTAAATTATTCTAGAAAGTCAGCACAAGAAGTGAGATTCTGTCCACCTAAAATATGAAATGGCACCCTGGTGAGAGGGCCAAGTCCAGGGCAGGAGTAGCTCACGTGCAAAGTAAGTCTGAAACATCTTGTCAAAATGAGATTTTTGTTTTAAAATCAACAGTTTCTTAAATGACAAAATTGAGATCGAGAGAGGCCTGGTAATTTTCCCAAGTTCTATGGCAATAAAGTGGCAGAACTGAGACTCAAATCATTAACAGAGCCCTCTAGCATCACAGCACTGGGTGAAAAGATGGGTGGGTTGATGTTAGTTCAAATAATTCATTCCAGATTAATGATAAATTGCACTTCTACTTGACTAAACATTACCCCCTGGAATGAAGAGTAGGCTGCAGTAACTTTTGTTAGTTATTAGAGTTGTGATTACTTCTGTGTTTTACCAAAACAACTCACTACAACCTTAACAATACTCATAACCTCTGGAGTATAGGTTTTTTTTTTTTTTTTTTTTTTTTTTGGGATGGGGTTCAAACTCACAACCTTGCACTTGCCAGGCAGGCATTTGTGTCATGGAGCTATCTCCCCAGCCCCTGAAGTCTAGTTTTAATCTACATGTTGTTAAAAGAAAAATCTGTCAAAGTGTAAAACCATCAAACAGTTAATTAAAGAGAATAAATTCCTGGTATTGTAAATGAGTTATCAAGAAAACTCAAGATTCACTAATCTGCAATAACTTCTAATGTGTTATTACACTCAGGAACACATTGTATTTGAATTTTTGAGAGTAATTATTGGAATTATGAACTGTGTTAACTG
>PVKN010033081.1:0-12116 GCA_004027915.1 Capromys pilorides
ACATTAATGAAATTATAAAACCCTTAAGAGAAAAACTTGAATATTGACAATATATTGGGAGCTATTTTCCTATGAGTATATGTACTAGGTTTACGTTAGAACTGGGTCTGTCTTTTACCTTTTGTTAATATAACTTTCATATTTTAAAGAAGTTTCTGATTTCATTTAAACTAACTTGATGATGACTTAATTTGAAAAGGTGAAATTGCATTAAATTTAACTGTGGGGTAGAAATGCTGGCCAATTTGAGAGGTGGTCTGCGGTGAAATTCAGAGCGCATTCTGGAGTTAGCCCTCTGGTTCACCTCTTGGGAGTGGTCTGTGCCTCCCTTTCTTCACAGAGGCGGGGAAAGAGCATCTGCCCTGGCCAGCCTTGGCAAGCTGCTCATTGTGCCACGTGCAGAGGCTTCTACGGGCACAGTGCCGTGTGCGCACAGCAGCGTGAGTGCTGCACGCCGCCAGTAGGGTCACACTTGCCATGGAAGTCAAAGCGGTTTTCTATCATGGGTCCCTTTTTTTCCATAGGAGACCTTTGTGCTGGTTTCCAGTCAAGCAAAAGCTGTTAGTTTTTACAAATTCAGGTTGTGAGGTTTCTCTTCAGCATGCATTGACAAGGAGAAATTTGCGCATTGGTAGAGATATAAGAAAAAGGTTTCATTTTAAAGGTTAGGTAGTAAAATTCTTAGAAACTAAACATTTAAAAAATTTTTTAATTTTAGAGCAAAACTAGGGAGGTAGGATAGTGATAAAAGTAATGGGGTTTTAAATTATAATCCAAGATTTAAGCTCTGTCTGCCACTTGTATCCCTGGCAAATTATCTAATGAATACTAAATTTGAAACATGAAGCATTAATTTTAAGTAATTTTCAAATAGTTTAAATCTCATGATTAATGACAAAATTTTTCCTCTGTAAAATGGGAGATAAAAAAAGATAAAAGAAAATAAAATGGGAGATAATAACACAGCACTTTTTTGATTGACATTCTGAAGTTTACAACAAAAAGTGTCTAATTTAAACTTTACTATGTCTGCCATATAGTAAATAGTAAACGTTAACTAATAATATTACAAACTAAAATGTGTTTTCAGGAACTGTTTTTGTACATTTATGTTAACCAGTATTTGCTGTAAAGTGAATTTTAAATATTAGTGATTATGGAGTTGGTAAAATCACCTTACTGTAGACACAGAATCTTACATTAAATGTGGGTAACTTATTGATGATGTCAGAGGCAGTGCCTCATAGAACGCACCGAAGTGTATTTCAGTCCATTAGAAGTGTTAACAGCCACATTGTTACTTCCACTGAAGAAATTAGTTATTGTGTGTCGGTAAATACAAAGTAGTTTAATGCCTTTATTTTTCTTCTTAAATTACCCAGGATTTTTTTTTTAGTGGGATGAGGGTTGAGACAGAGTCTTGCCATGTTATCCAGGCTGGTCTAGAACTCTGTGGAACTGAGGCTAGCCTTGAATTCAGAGTTTCCTGCCTCTGCCTCTTGAGTGCTAGGATTACATTTAGGTGTGTACAGCCATACCTGGATTTCCCCAGAATCTTTCTTGATTTTTCGGTATTCAAGTGATTTCAAGCATGAGTTGTCACTACAAGTAATGTTATAACTTGGGGCGTAAAAGTGTGGCATCAGTGTTTTCCTATACAATTTAAAGAGCTATCATTATCTACAGAAACTGTTTAGGAGATTTGAAATTATTAAACATTGACATTGCTTAGATATTTTTCTTGGGTTTTTTTTTTTTTTTTTTGGCTGGACCAGGGTTCAAACTCACAACCTTGCACTCTCCAGGCAGGCACTTGTGCCTCAGAGCTATCTCCCCAGCCCCTTTCTTGGCATTTTTAAAACAATGTTTTGATAATTGTTATTTCAAGTCTTTTGATAATTTTTGTTTCAATACTTGATTCTCTGAACCCTAAATAAGCATTTCATTATGTAATTTCCTGATAGGTCCCCCTCGCAGGTTGAAAGTGAAACCTGATTCTGAAATTTTAGTTATAGAAAATGGAACAGCTTTCCCATTTCAGGTGGAGATTCTAGATGAATCAGATAACATAACAGCACAGCCAAAATTGATTGTTCACTGTAAGGTAAGCTTACTTAGATTTTATTTTGAATCCTGTGGTAATAAATGGCATTGACTGCATCTTTATAGTAAGACTTATATACTAATTCTTTAGTGACTGTTATGTGGAAAAGTGTATGTATTCTTCTCTCATAGCCAGTAGCTTTTCAGTATCCATAAGCCAGTAACTGTGTCAGCTTTGTCTACTTTCATGGAGAGATTTATGGATGAAAGTTTTCTACTTTCTTTTCTCCCTCATCTGAAGTTATGAAATATTTTATTTATAAACAATGATAAGTAGTTTTTGACCTTGTCAGTGGATGGATAAATAAAGGTGGGTAAAAAGACCAGGAAAGGGAAAGGAAAACTAATAAGTTTAAGCTGGGTGTGGTGGTGCACGCCTGTAATCCCCACACTTGGGAGGCTGAGGCAGGGCGATCAGTGCGAGTTCAAGACCAGCCTGAGCTAGAAAAGTGAGCTCAAGGCCAGCCTGAACTACATAGCGAGACCCTGTCTCAAAAAGACCAAAAAAAAAAAAAAAAAAAAAACCAGGCCACAGAGATAGCTCAGCAGCTTGAGTGCCTAACTGGCAAGTACAAGGTCCTAAGTTCGATCCCCAGTACCCAGAAAAAATATGAATAAAAACAATAGTGATCAAAGAAATTGATATTACTTCTAAAACAAGTTTCATTTAGCATTATAAAAAATTTTCTTCAAAAGTACTCTGGAATAGTGGGTTCTAGTTAGAATTTTCTTGTTTATAGCCAGAAATTGTAGCTGTGTTGAAAT
Source organism: Capromys pilorides (assembly GCA_004027915.1). Taxonomy (NCBI): domain Eukaryota; kingdom Metazoa; phylum Chordata; class Mammalia; order Rodentia; family Capromyidae; genus Capromys; species Capromys pilorides. Next base: position 2,869 of record PVKN010033081.1, read on the forward strand.
ATTTGAAATTATAAAAATTAATTTGAGTAATCAGTTATCTTTCTTGTAGTTTCTGGGAGCCCCTAATCTCCCAGTGTATGTGGTGGACTGCAGCAGCTCTGGAACCAGTATTTTAACAGGACCTACAATTCAAGTCCAGAATATTAAAAAAGATCAGACACTTAAAGCAAGAATTGAAATACCTGTAAGTTGTTATTGTTACTCATTGATATTATATTTAGGCTTTAACATAGTTTTTGATAGCATTATAATATTTTATGCAAAGTTGTTTGAATTTTTTAAAAATAAGGTAATTGTGATTTCTTTAGCCAAATGGGAGAAAGGGCAGCGCAAAGTGGCTCGAAGACTTGTTTAACATTTTGTGCCAAGCTAGGGACGTAGCTCAGTCACACCCCCTGCCTGGCAAGCATGAGGTTGTGAGTTAAGATTCCTGGTAATGAAAATAAAAATGTGTGCCAAATATTAACCGCTTTCTTAATCAAGCCTTTCACAATTTCTGTAGTTACTAATGATTCTCCAAAAAATTTTTCCTAATACTAAAATGTACTGTGTTGTTCTTTGGGTTTTCATTTTTCTTTTTTCTTTTTGTAAGGTTTAATAGGTATTCCCACTTACTGTACTAAAGGACATAGAAACCTTTAATTTACCTGTGTGTGTTTATATAGCTTTTATTAGAATTTGTACATAAAGGGAGATTTTATTGGAACTATATCATAGGTGATAATGAGGCCAACAGGGTGTGGTTAGTCTTGTGAGAGTGCTAAGTGGAATACCGGACACATAGGTAAGATACTTAGATGGATTTCTTAGTAAATGACATGTGCTAGGTAACCTGATCATCTGATTAATTGAAATTTACCTATTACTTATACATCAGTCAGGGTGTTCTTATTAGTAAATGGTTAAAAATCTGTGACTTTAAATTTTCATTTGTAGTACTTGTAATTTTAATGAAATCATAGTTTTACTTGGGCGGGGGAGAATAGCTCAGTAGAATAAGTGCCTGCCCTGCAAACTCAAGGTCCTGAGTTCAGTCCCTGGTACCGCAAAAAAGAGTTTTAAATTAAATCATAAATAAAGGGGAAGGATTGCTTTTAGTCCAGATATACTTGTTACTAGTTTTAAGAATGTGTCCGATGCCCCTTATCATCTGATGATATAAAATACAGAGTTAGCAACAATAGTGTGCCCTCCTAATGACAGGACCTACGAGTATAACAGTATATACAGTGATCTTCCATTATACTGAGCTGCAACTTCTGCAGCAGTATAATGCATTCATCATTAAATTTTTGGCACTGATGGCACTCAGCAGGCATTTGTCCCCCTCTTTCCTTAGAGCTGTAAAGATGTGCCGCCGGTGGAAAAGACTATCAAATTGCTTCCCAGCAGCCATGTTGCACGACTACAAATCCTTAGTGTAGAGGGACAGAAGGCCATCCAGATCAAACATCAGGATGAGGTTAACTGGATAGCAGGCGATGTTATGCGTAATCTTATTTTTCAAATGTATGATGAAGGAGAAAGAGAAATCAATATAACATCAACATTAGCAGAAAAAATTAAAGTAAGTATCTCAAACAAATATGATAATTACAAGAATCTTTTAGTTTTCAGGACTCTGACCAAAAATTATTATGAGTAGCCTGTAAGAAGACTCTTGCCCAGGAAAAATACTATTATTTAAAATCCGGGCTACGAAAAACTTTATCTACTCATTTGAAATGTGTGTGTTCATGTGTGACAGACTTATACTTTAAAAAATGATTAACTGACTTTTTTGTCATTTTGAGACAGAGTCTCACTATGCAGCCCAGGCTAACCTTGAGCTCACCTTATTGCCCAGGCTGGCCTTGAACTCCCAACAGTCCTCCTGCCTCAGCCTCCCTAGTTCTGGGATCACGGGTGTACTGTACCACACCTGGCCAGAAAAATGATTTTGCTATTTTAAAATTTCTGGTTTTAGAATTTTATTTATGTACTTCCTGACCAATATGTTTTTGTAGTCATAGTCAAGGTCACCTTTTACTAACCAGTATGTTTGCATCTGTTCTGAATCTACTAATGAAATGCCGAAAGCAAATGGTGATACAGTGTTAACCACAGAGCCCTAATTTGGCCATTTGAAATTGGCATGCCACTCTCTGATACTATTGTGTTCCTTAGGGAAGTTTTATAGCTCCTCATTAATCAGCTGTGATGTAAATGTAACATTTCAACTTTGATAAGCTTGAAGCTACGTGGTGGACTGAACATCTCACCAAGCAGGGAATCAAGTTAAGCAACTATAGCCTTCACTTTCTGGTTGATTAAAAGAATATGCTTGCCTCTTTCAAAGTACAGTAGCTCTGCGGTAATGACATGCATACCTAGAAGTCACTGTGCTCTACAAAACTGTACAATAAAAACACAGGGCTTATGAGAAAAATGGAGTTATAGACACGACTCAGTCTTCACTAGTCACCCGTTTCTGCCACTAGTAAACAGTGGCAGAAACAGGAACAGTCACCCCACACACTGATGGTTTTGACAGACAGGCTGCTTCTCTTGCTCATGGTGGCTGCAGGAGGAGTTGCTGCTGTGAGTGGAGAAGAGGGACTGTCTGACCCTGTGTGGAGCAGTGCCGTGTGGACAAGGATGCTTGCAACTCAACCACCAGCAGTGACTGCTGCCTTGTACCCACCCTGCGTTTCCAAAAATAGGATCTAATAATTCATAAAGGGTTACTTAGCATGGCTTTAACTGACTTTATTTTTAAAAGCCTCATTTTGGATAACCTTACTCTAGCCAGTTAATTTTTCCCTTATGATATCAAGGAAATGGGTAGTCCCATTCTTGTTTAGAGTGTGGGGAGGGTGAACCATTTTTATCTCTAGAAAACTAACTGGCATAAAAGTGATGCCAGAGACCTGGCTTCTGACCTGCCTCTCTTTTCATAATAGTGCCTCTGCTCAGTGAAGAATTTATTTAAACAGAATCTCTCCATGTAGTCCAGGCTGGCCTTAAACTCACTGTGACTGAGCCTGGTTTCAAACTCATGACAGTCTTACTCCCTTAGCCTCCCAAGTGCTGAGACTACAAGTATTCACTACCGTGCCTGACTCTCTTGTTGTTGGTTGTTTTTCTGTTTTTTTTTTTTTTTTTTTTTTTTTTTTTTTTTTTTTTTTTTTTTTTTTTTTTTTTTTTTTTTTTGTTTGTTTGTTTGTTTTTTAAATTTTATGTATTTATTTATTTGTTTGCTTGTTGTGTTTGTTTCTTTATTTATTCATTTTGTGGCTGGCTCAGCCTGCCCTGGTGGTGGCGCTGGCGCAGCATGTGGTGCCAGGGATCGAACTGCAGTCCCCGCAGTTGCCTGAGCCCTCCTAAGCAGGCGCTTTAGACCACTGAACCATCTCGCCGGCCCTTCTGTTTTGTTTTGAGACAGGATCTTGCTGTGTAGTTCAGACTGGCCTTGAGCTTACTATATGCTGGCCTCCAACTCACAGTGATCCTCCTACCTCACCATTTTTGAGTGCTAGGCTTACAGACAAGTGCCACCATGCGTGGCTCTCATTGGAAATTTTTTTTTTTTTTTTTTAATGAGCAGAATAGATTTATTAAGGGAAAGAAAGCTCCTGTCTGAGAGAGGAACAAGTGGAGGGTCTTGAGCGGGTTTTCCCCTGGGAAGCTGTCTCTTCCAGGGACTTTCATAAAGGAAAACCATGTGGTGAGGTTGTGGAGAAGACGTGGGAACTCACTTAGGTGGGTATGAGGTAGGACAAAACTAAAGGTCTTGGTTTCTTTTTTTTTTTTTTTTTTTTAAGGCGGGACCAGGGTTTGAACTCATGACCTTGCACTTGCCAGGCAGACACTTATACCACAGAGCTATCTGCCCAGCTCAGGAATTTTTTAAGAAGGACAAGGAAAAACATTGAGGAAAGCCTTTCCCTCTTCATAACCTTTTCATTGTCATTCGCTAAGCTTGTGGCCTGCATTGACACATTTTACATCAGATAAAACAATAGTAGAAATGTATCTCAAGTACCAAAGATTTTAAGTTAAGTACTTCCTCATCACTGAGTATGGTTAGAATACTAGTCTGTAGAGAGTTAAGCCAGTGTTAGAAGTCACCCCAGAACTGAGTAAGATTTTTTAAGGTGCTATTTTAAAAGGTATTTGTCATCACCATGCATGCACCACCATCTTTTCTGGCCATAGACTTCTTCCTTGGAGATGAAGATGATGGATTTTTTTAGCTCTTAAGATCTTCAGTAATGGGCTGAGCTTTAAGTTCTTAAATGTGTCGGGCCGGTGAGATGGTTCAACAGTCTAAAGCACCTGCTTAGGAAGGCTTAGGCTACCACAGGGACCGTGGTTCTCTGCCCGGCACCACATGCTGCGCCACCTTCACCCCCAGGGCAGGCTCAGCCAGCTATAACGTACGTACGTACATACATACATACTCAAATACTTAAATGTGTCATGTCCTCCAAGGTGAACTGGACTCCTGAGATCAACAAAGAGCACTTGCTACAGGGGCTGCTGCCAGATGTGCAGGTGCCCACATCTGTGAAAGACATGCGTTATTGCCAGGTTTCCTTCCAAGACGACCACGTGTCTCTGGAAAGCGCCTTCACAGTAAGGTTTGTGGACTTGGTGTTCTTTGAGATATTACAAAAATTCATGTGGCACAAAAAAAAAAAAAAAATGTTTTTCTCATTGCATGCCTGTGAAAGTTATTTCGAAATGATTTTTTTACAGATTCTGTGAAATAGGTAGGCTGTCTTTGGAATGAAGTTTTACTCTAGGTGCTGATTAATTCTTATCATGATTATAACTGTGATGAATTATGTAAATATGTAAAAATCCTATCTTATTTCCTACGAAATCCTTGACTACTTTTTTTTTTTTTTTTTTGCCATACTGGGAACAACCTAGGATTCTGCTGCGCTGAGCTATATCCCCAGCGTTTTTTAATTTTTCTTTTGAGACAGGGTCTTGCTAAGTTGCTCAAGCTGGCCTCAGCTTGTGCAGTGTGCCCAACTCAGCCTCTTGAGTCCTAGGATCCAGCCTTGTGCCACTGCACGCAGGTGGCCACCTCTCCCAGTAATTTCTGGCAGCATCATTCCGCTGCTTATCTCCTTACTGCTCCCAACACTTAGAGTTGCTCTGCCACTAGACCTGCTAACTTAGATGCAGCTCCCTGACTGCACCCAGCCTTCCTTTTTGAGGGTGTGGGGGAAGCCAAGATGGTGTGTGGTCAAGTGGAGCCGAGAATTCAGTGTGGCCTAGACTGGCCTCAGACTTGTAGTCCTGCCTCCTGCTCCAAGAGCTGGGTGCCAGGCATGTGCCACCACAACCTTCTCGGTGAGCTGTTGTGACCTGTCTCTTAGGCTCAGTGCTCTCCAGTCATCATAGAGAGGCTTTGACGTGTCTTCTGGGTTAAATGCGATATTATATAAATTAAAAAGGCCTTCAAAGTGTGCCATTGTATTTTTAAACTTCATATATTTATTGCACTTTAGTACAATATTAGAAAATATTCCTGTGTAATTAGTGGTATTACTTAAGTCTTTTCACTTGTTCACTAATTCCAGACCACTTCCTGATGAGCCCAGACATTTAAAATGTGAGCTCAAAGGAGGAAAAACAGTGCCGATGGGCCAAGAGCTTCCCGGAGAAGTAGGTTAGTGTGGCCTCAGTTCCTTCCCCTGTGCTGCTCCCTTATGTTGCTGTTTTCAGATAGACCATCTGAAGGGCAGCCTTTGTATACATTGAAGACATTTGGCAAAATCTTTTAAAAAAATTTTGCTGTTTGTTAAAAGAAATATAAGTGTAAAGTAAATGTATGCATGGATTCTTATGTAGTCTCTATATTTCTTTTAATGTTTTATTTTGTTTTGTTTTCCTAGATAGCACCAGGGATTGACTCCATGGCCTCCAGCATGGGTACACAAGCACTACCACTAATCTTCCTTGCCAGCTCTTTGTATTTTGAGACAGAGTCTCACTAAGTTGCAACCCTCCTATCTAAGCTAAATACAGGCATGCATCACATGGCCAGCTTTTTTCTTGTATCTTGAAAATAACATGTTAAAATGTTTCTTAGAAATATTCAGGGGAAATTTTTTAATAAGGGGATAAAAATATAGGTTACTAGTACTTACTAAGCATGCATGAGGCCCTGGATTTGATCTCTAGCACCACAAAACTAAAAACAATTCAAATCTGCTTAACATTAGCATTGTGTTAAATATTTAGTAGTTATATAGATTCTGGGTTTTTTTTTTTAGCTTATGAGAGAAATACTATCTTTAGTCAAGAAACTCTTAAAACAGAATTTATATTTCTAAGTATAATTTAGATGTTATATGTTTTTCTTGTATCTTTTAATAGTGGTAACACTTTAAGATAAAATTTGTTTGTTTTTTAAGTTATAATTATTACAGATCAGTATGGAAATCAGGTTCCAGCGTTTTCACCAAATACTTTATCTGCTTTGTCAATTGCTGGAGCTGGACTTGATAACTCAAATGTGAAGACCACTTTACAGGTATGGCCACTTTCTGCAACATTTGCCTCACACTTTGTTTATACACATGTTTGGGTGAAACAAATACAACTGAAAGAAGTTTGATATTTTTTTAAGCTGAAAAGTCATAAAAGACAGTAAAACTTTTATAATGAAAAAATTTGAATATAAGCTAACTTATTAAATAATTCCTATGTTTCCATTGTGCAGGTGACAGTGAACACATCTCCCTTACCACATCATTTTGAAGCTTGTCATAGCTTATTATATAATTTTTCCTTAAACATTTCAGGATACATGTATATGTGTATATGTATATATCAAGCTGTGTCATTTTTCCTTTTTTTTTTTTGTGCGGGACCAGGGTTCAAACTCACAACCTTGTACTTACTTGTCAGGCAGGCACTTGTGCCTTGGAGCTATATCCGCAGCCCAAGCTGTGTCATTTTTCAAGTAGCTATGTTAGTCACACTCCATGGTGCTCACACTGTGCAATAAATAGGATAATAAGGAGAAAAGTAGCTGCCAAAGTTGCAGCTATTCGGTTAATTCAGATTATCTTGAAAAATAGAATTTGGGGTGGAATTCTTACAGATTCAGACAAGCAAGTATGTTTTGCTCTGCTAGGAGAAATCAGAGCCAGCTTGAAGGAAATGTCCCTGCTTGGAATGGAGTTTTCAGGTACTGTGCCCAACTAGTGTATGGGAGAGAGGAGAGGTCTCACAGATTAAGGGAAGATAGATTCCTGTAGAACATCAGCTTCTTCTAAACTCTTCTTCTTGAGCCTCTGCCGTATTCTTTACTTGACTACAAAAATAGCCTGCTTTATTTCTGTTTCCACTAATGTTTTATGCTGTTGTTTTCTAATTTTCACAAACACTTTCACTGCTGAGTCTTTAGTGATACTAGACAGTGATGGAGACTGCTTTTTGGCTTTCAGGTTCTCCCGTTGTCTAGTTGTTGTTGTTGGGGTTTTTTTGTCTTTTTGAGACAGGGTCTCACTATGCAGCTTAGGCTGGCCTTGAGCTCACGTTTGTAGCCCAGGCTGGTCTCAAACTCGCACTGATCCTCCTGCCTCAGCCTAGGCATGCACCACCACGTCTGACTGTTGTCTAGTTTTAACCTTGTGTGTAGGTTGAGAAGATAAATGTGCTCCTGTTATGTAGGAACAGTTTTTGTTTCTTGTTGCTCTGCACTTTGTCCTATCCGCTATCACCTAATTGCTCCTATATTACCTGGCTTTCGTACATCTTCAGTGTTTCCCATCTGTGAGAACCTTCATCAGCATATAAAGATGCTACAGTATTTTTCATGTTTAAGAAATATACGCCTTTTCCCCAGAAAATCACCAAGAGTTTGGCCCTGTGCTATATTCCTGTCCCCCACCCTTTTACCATGAAAAGCACTTTTTTTATTGTAAAAGTCCTTGAAGGTCTTGTATGTACTATCTTCACTTCCCTTGCTGACATTCCCTAGTATTTCACTATAGTTATATTTTTATGTTCAGTTCCACTGGACCAAATCTGGTGACCTTTCCATTCTCCGCATAGGCCCTACCCAGTGCCCTTAGCAAGGACAGCAGTCAGCATTGTACATAGTAGTACAGTTAAAATCCACACCTTGTGTATGGCCATATCATCCCAGGGCAATCTCAACTTTCCCACCCCATAGTTCTACTCCAGCTGTGGGCACTTCTTTTACCCCTGTATACTTTTTACAACTCTAATGTACTATTTTGGGTCATTTTCAGAGTCTTTTATTAATTCTGTTTGTACTGGTCTATAATAGTGTTTTTTGTTTTTTTGCGACAAGGTCTCATTGTTCAGTTTAGGCTAGCCCCGTGCTCACTCTTATAGCCTCAAGGCTGACCTCAAACTTGGAGCAATCCTTCTGTCTCAACCTCCCAAGTGCTGGGATTACAGACATGTACCACCTGAGCTATCTCCCCAGCCCCTGGTCTATAATGTTTCTTGTTTTTTTTGGCGGGGAAGGGTCAATAGGGTGTTCAGACTCTCACTGCTAGATCACAGTCATAGTGATCTGCCTGTTTATAGCCTCCCAGGAGCTGGGATTACAGGTACGCACCATCATGCCCAGTCTTAATTGCTGTCTCAGTGCTCCCTAAGAAGGGGGCCAGCATGGTAGGCCCAGGGATTGAACCCCAGGCCCCTGCACCTGTTTGCAGCGCTTTAATGCACTGAGCTATTTGGCCAATCCTGTAATTTTTAAATCTACTTTTTTTTTTTTTTTTTGACACAGTCACACTATGCAGTTCAGCCTAGTTTTAAACTGACTGTGTAGCCCATGCTGGCCTTAACCTCATACAGTCTTCCTCCTGCCTCAGCCTCCTGAGTGCTGAGATTACAGATGTGTACCACTTCTGGCTGCCTTTTTCATTTTTAAGGTTGAAAATAAAAGCAAAACAACTTCTAAGATGACTTGGGGTTTGTTTGAGTAGAATCAGCTTGGGTAATTTTTTATGTGTGTATTTTGTACTTTGGATATGTTTTATGGATAAGTATCTGTTTGATTTGTTTTCCCAACAATTCCCTGTGTTCATTGGACTTTTAGGGTAGATTAATTTTGGTTATTTTTAATGTCCTTTTTTAATACAAAATGTTCTACAGTTGTTTTAGAAGATAAAACATGAAGTTGTTGTGTGTTTTGTTTTGTTTTTTTTTTTATTGCTGGCTCAGCCTGCCCTGGGGGGTGGGGTTGGCACAGCATGTGGTGCCAG
>PVKN010033082.1:0-12116 GCA_004027915.1 Capromys pilorides
ATCCAATCTTCATTCTCTCACAGTTGTTCAGGTTGGGAGCCCAATATCAGAGTGTCAGCAGGTTTTATTTTAAGGCTGCCCTCCTTACCTTAAAGATGGCCATATTTTCTGTGCCCTTATGTGACTTTCTCTCAGTGTATGTGAATTTCTGGGTTCTTTTTATCTGGATATTCTCTTGTTAAAATGATACTCAAAACCTTGGATTAGGGTCTACCTTACCAGTCTTATTTTTAACTTAGTCCTCCCTGTTAGAGGCCCCTTGTCCCAATACAGTCACATTCTGAGGTACTAGGTATCACTGTTGCCATAGATAAATTCAAAGGGACATAATTAAACCATAACACGACAGCTCTCAGGAGAGGCAGATTTTAAAAAATAAAGAAAACAGAAAAAGTAGAGAAAAGATACCTGATTTCACAAATGCTGTAGATTGTGGACAGCATCAATATTCTACCTTCATGCAATGAGACTGCACACTTCCTGGCCCCTTCTTAGTTGTGGGCTCATAATCTCCCAGTAATTTCTTACTGAAGCTCTTCCTATAGGCAAAGGGCAATTCCTTTCAGAAGGACACAGCTCTGAGTTACACAATGGATTATACTGTCATGAAGGTCCCAAAAAGCCCATGTGTTGCAAGCTTGATTCCAACCTCATGGTGCTATTAGGAGACAGTGGAACTCTCCCAGGGAGTATTCTGGGAGGGAATTGAGGACATAGCCTCAGAACCCTAGCCCATTCCTGTCTCTACATCCTGGCCACCATGAAAGGAACAAACCTGTACTATATGCTCCTGCTAGGGTTTATTGTGTCATCAGAGGCTCGAAGCAACAGAGCTTTTTTTAGTACTGTGTTCTGAAACTATGAGTCAAAATAAACCTCAGGTATTTTGTCACAGTAACAGAAAGCTTACTAACTCAAAGTACTAGTAGCCAACACTCCCAACAGCTAGAGAACCATTATACCTGATGGGGGAGAGTGACCTGGGAGGGAACTGAAACAATATCTATTTCAGACAGGTAAACAACATAAGCTCCTAATGAAAAGAACTTCATTTCTGCCTAAACAATCCAATCAATTTGTCAGCATACTTATATGCATAGGAAACCTTACAGCCCAACTTCCTGGGTTCAGCTTTTCCATTGCAGTTGTCAAAATTGAGATACAGTGATGTGTGTCAATCTTAGAAAAAATAAATAAGACCAAGAAGCTACAAAACACATGTTCTTGAGAGTCCTTGCATAAGCATAATTAGCACAAAAGACTATCAGAACCACAAGCTTATACAGATACCATCATAAACTTACAGAGAAAAGTACTTCTACAAGGACATCTGTCAAGCAACTTTCTATTCCACCCAGCACTGAGTTCCTCACTTGTTATTAGTCACTGTGAACAGAGAGAATTATTTCAAAATAGTTTATCTGATGAAAGTACTCCTGAAAAATTGCATTTTAAAAACTTGCCTTCCTGGGGCAAGGAAGGTAGTTCAGTGGCACAAGCGGCTATCTGGCAAGTGCAAAATACTGAGTTTAATCTCCAAGGGGAAATAAAATCTTACCTTGCCAAAAAATAAAAAAATAAAAAAGGCTTATTTAGGGGTAAGAAAGAGAAAGGAAGGGAATGCACAGTTATGGTGTGTTATGTACTTGTGCCAAATCCCTATGATAAATGTAATCATTATGTACTGCAAACATGTACTACTAAATGCAAAAATCATTAAAATCTCAGTATTACATGAAGAAAGTACTGAAAAATTGATTAAATTTTTAAAAACCTCAACTTCCAAGTAGGCCCACAGTTCACTGTAGAATGTGTATTCCCATCACAGTGCCCAGCTATTATCAAATAAAACTTATTTTGCTTCAATTTTAACCTGTTTGTGTTTCTATTTAACAACATCAGCCACAAATTCAATATTTGGGGTAAACCACCATGAGCACACATACAGCCACAGAATTTCTTATCAGTCTGAAATTCATTTGTGATGCTAAAAATCTTTTAGTCCCAGGACTGTGTCTTATTTATTTGTGGGTCTCTAGAAACTAAGGCAATGGTTAGAACACAGCAAGTGTTTGACAAATATGCTAAACAACTAGATGCTTAAGAAATTCTCAAATAATATGACCACTTTCATTTCTGCATCTTGTACTCTGAAAAACTACTACAAAGACAACCATTTGCAATGTATTAATTATTGTAACTATCCTACAAAAAAATGACGACTTCATCCCATTTTCCCCATGACTTTCCATTTTTAAGGATAAGTCCCATACTCCAGGTATCCCCTCATTCCTAGGCAAACTAGGACAACTAGCCACCTTGTGAGTGAATCTTTTTCCCTGCCTCTGTATCACAGCTGTGTTTAACACAGTTCAATCAATGACTCTTCCCTATTTCCTAATGTCTCCAATGAGGTACATTCATAAGGATACTCTCAAAGATAGATAGATAGATAGATAGATAGATAGATAGATAGATAGATAGATAGATAGATTTCAATCATTTTCGCTGTTCTTAAAAGAAATATCACCATGCCTCAAAACTTCGACACGGCAAACTTTGACACATGAACTTACTATTCCTGTATTCATCCTTCTTCTCAGCCATAAAGTGCCTAGTGTTTTGGGGGGCGTCCCTAGATGCCCCCAGAGCCCACTTCAGGCTTAGGCAGTATATATTTTATATCAAAATTATCAGTCAGGGTTTACACTCAGCAGCCAGATAGGAACAACTTAATTTTGGGGGGGAGGGAGTACTAGGGATTGAACTCAGGACCTTGTGCTTGCTAGGCAAGCACTTATTCTACTGAGTTATCTCGCCAGCCCAACAACTTAATTATTAAAATAGCAATTTTACCTAGTTGGAAAAATAAAGTCTTGAAGTGTTGGAATGTGTTTTTGTCCCTTCTTTAAACTATGCTCCACTAACAAGGACTTAGAGCAGATAGCAGTCTTATCACATGTAATCAAGTCTTAGGAATCCGTATAATGAATAGTTAACTGGGAATTATTGGGTCTGATAACTAAAGAGTCAGGGCCAGCTCAAGGCATCCACACAATCAATGAGATGCCCTTCTGCTCTTCCCAAATCTGTTCTCTTCTGTACTGCTGTCTTTCACTTTCAGACAAATTTTTCACATATGGAAATATATCAAGAAGGCCAGGCTGTCAGCATCCTTACCACAGGACTAGAGATCCTTTCCTTCTAGAATTCTTACTCAGTTCTCACAGGGACTCAGGTTGTGCCCAGTAAAAATATCTGCATGTCTTCTCTGAGTCAGATGTCTTCAGTGATGACAGTGAAGCCCTGTGAGTGGTAAGGCAAAGGATATATGTTCTCCCTGTAGCTGAAGAAGAGAAGGGGGAATAACTAGATATGACATTGTCAGTCAAAGTGGCTAAAATCCCACCATCTGCCTTCATCCTGTTTTAGTCCATTTTCTGTTGTAATGATAGAACACCACAAACTTCATAAATCATAAACAACAGAAACGTATTTGGTTCATTATTCTGAAGGCTAATTATCTCTTGAAAGTCTCACCTTATAATGTCATAACATTGGCAATTAAAGTTCAACGACAGTTTTGGAGAGATCACTCGAACCATAGCAACTCTTCACCTACCTATAGGAATTTGTTTGTCATCCTTAATCCATCATAAAATTTGCTGGCTAAAGCCCTATAGCTCTATTTAGAGTTTTCCTGGAAGGAGTAATAAAAATATGTTATTAAAAAATAATACCTGGGGCCCAGCGAGATAGCCCAGTGGTCTAAAGGGCCTGCTTAGGCAAGCTTAGGCAACTGCAGGGACCATGGTGTGAGCCCTGGCATCACATGCTGCACCAGCCCCACCCCCAGGGCAGGCTGAGCTGGCCAATTAAATAAATAAATAAATAAATAAATAAATAAATAAATAAAATAATTAGTTATCATACTATAAATATGGAGTGTTGTTTCCTAAAAGGGAGAAATTTTGCAGGAGCAGCTGGGAAAAGGTTACAGATGTTTTGACAAAGTTTCCCTGGTTGGTGCTTGAAAGATCTGTCTCCACCCAGTGGCATTCTCCCTTTATTCAGAGTACTGGGTACCAACTCGATTCTCTAACTGCCTGCAGTTAGTTATTATGTTTCAGCTGCAAGACTTAGAAATGCCAAGAAATCAGCACACTCAAAGGCCTTTTATGTTTTAAATAATTGAACCAAAAAAAAAAAAGAAAAGAAAAGAAAAGTAATTTTCCAAGGAAATTTACCACTTAGGCATACGTGAGCTAAAGGATTTTGGTTTGGAAACATTTCAGTAGGCAATCCAACTTTGAAATCCCTATGCTTCACAGAAGAAACCACAGAAGCATACATAGAAATGCAATTTTATGTTCCTTTGCACTGATTCTCATGCGTGGCCCAGACTACAAAGTGAGTTAGCCAAACCAGTTAAGGGAATTCAATGTAATTCAATGAACGTTAATGAGCTCTGTTTCAGTGAGAATGCTTTCAGCTGCAAATAACAGGGGAAAGAGCCAATTGAAATTGGCTTTAAATAATAGGAATTAATTAACTCGCATAACAAGAAGTTGGAGAGAAGCAGGTACAGACATTGGTTAATCTATGGATTAAATAATATCAGAAATGTTAGTTGACTTCTTTAAGATTCCAACAGAGATATCACTATGGTTTCAACATGGCTGCCACTACTTCACACAACATCTTCATTGAACAATGTCCAAGTGTAGAAAGGAAGGTCGGATTTCTTCATGTCCTTCCTCTTTGAAGAATGTAAAGTCTTTTTTACAATTAAAAAAAATGTAGACTTTTGTGGCTGTTGAAAACCTCTACAAACTTTCTCTTAAATATCTTTGGAGAAAAGGAGATTGCATGGCTATTCCTAAACCGAGCAAACTAAAACGAGGAATGAAATGCTTATAAAAGCATCAGACACATCAGGATTCATTCCTTCAATCCAAGCCTCCCTTTCTGAGCACTTTATCTCATTAAATAATTTAGGTATTTGGGTTTAAAAATGAAAAATAAAAAGAGAGGAGAATAGAGAAGAGTCAGCGGACACTAATGGCTTCCCTTAAACATCTCACTCTACACTCCGTACTAGATGGACAAAGATGGACACATCATAGCCCCAATTTCCAAGGAACACATAAGGATACAAGCAAAACAGGCATCTACTTGAGAATTTTGATTATTTACTACCCTGCTTAATTCTGAAAGAGATTCAGAGAAGTAAAAACTATGCCAGGTTTAACATTCTACAGCAGAGCTCTTCAGCCTATAGCCTTCCTACAGTATGACTTCAACATTTCACCCAAGGACAGAAAGAGTCTGTACTGTTTCTTCTTGAAGCATGGTGAACTTGTACCTGAGGCTGATATGACAGTGCTGTTTAAGGCTCAATCATAACATTGGATACAAATGTCACCTGGTCCTTTTTTGATACTCTCCCTAGGAACCTAACTACCATGCTGTGAGAAAGCCCACATTTCCCTATGGAGAGTTTGGGAGTCCTGTGAGTGAACCCTGTCCATGTTTCACCCACATTAAGCCAGGATTGGCTTAATTTTACCAGCATTGGACCATGTGAAAGAAAGATGGGCTGATCTACTGGCCCTTGGACAAGTTATAATTCTGTGAACAAAATGATCAGATTCTGGACTAGGAAGATAGCTCAGCAGTCTAAGCATCTGCCAGGCAAGTACGAAGATTGGGGCTTGATCCCTGGTACTGAATACCATACCAGCCCTCGAACCCATTGGTCATCACAGCTCCCATACCAGGAACGGTGGCAGACATCTATAATCCTAGTGCAAGAGAGGCTGAAACAGGAGAACCACTAAGAGTCTGAGCTGTGTAGCGAGACCCTGTACCTAATAAATAATTAATTAAATACATTGCATTTAAAAAATCAAAATGATCAGTTTCTGTGAACCATGTAATTTTGTTTGCTTTGTTTTTTTGCAGAACTGGGGATTGAACTCAGGCCCTTGAGCTTGCCAAGCAAGTGCTTATTCTACTGAGCTATCTCCCCATCCCCAAGCCATGTAATTTTGAGATGATCTGTTAGATAGCACTAAATAAGAGGGACAGAGCCAACTGTACAACCAGAGATAAGTAAGATTTCAAAATGGTATAAGTTACCTAGTATTAGAGTACAAAGGAAGGAAAATAAGTGTTTTCTGCCAAAAAGTGAAATAACAATTATAGGGGAATTAATCCCAAAGACTTTAGGGCTGTGTATCATAGGTGAGGAAATTATGGAAGATGGACAACAAAATTATAAACAAAATAAACACACCTTGTGGTTTGAGAAACATGGATTGAGTGATGGAAAACTACTGACTTTGCCTCCTGTGGTCAACTTTCTCATTGCTCAACAAGATTTCTGGCTACTGCCTTCTAGCCGCATACCTGTTTGGCTACATGCATGTGAATTTTTGGGGCAAGTAATGTCGAAGGACGTGTCATTAGTCTTTTTGGATGAGATATTTAGTCACCTCTGCACAGTTCACCATTCTCTTGTCTCCAAACTTGAGGCCTCATGTTGAAAGAAGAATTTCACAGAATGGTGCTGGTTACATCAGCCCAAGTCCCTCACTTTTTATAAAAGTTGCCTTGACCCAATTTTGAGGCTTTGGCAAGAGAAGTCACTCATTTCTCCTCAAGCAGTCAATTAGTTTCATCACACAATTAGCACCCTGTCTGGCTGTCACACTTCAGGCACATTGCCCTGTCTCAGGGCCATGTACCAGATAATCCAAAGCAGCCAGTGGCCATGCTCCAATTACCCAATCCCAAACTTATTCACCGTGCCTTACCCTCCCCTCCCTACAGAAACCATAATGATGGCATTTGCCCATAGTTTCCCCTCACCTTACACCTTGTTACTGACGGAGGTCCTGCCTGCATGGCTCTCCATGGGGTATTGTTCCCCTCAGGTACTCTATCACCAAACTATAAAACTCTTTCTGCTTTCTCCCTCTTGATCAGCATGTGTTCTCACCAAAGGTCACCAAAAATAACAGCAACAAGGCACTGTAATAAGCACAGTTTTCCTGCTGTGCTGCATAAGATATGCAGCTGCTCAACAACTGTCCTTCAAGCCCCCAAGATTCTCTATCATGCAGCACAGTCCAGCAAGCACTTTCTGATCCAGGATGGTCTGCTCTCTAGGTCCTTTCCTCCTGTAGGAACAAGCACCCTCCTAGCTCTCATGTGGTTCAGATATGCTGACTCTATGCTCTTCTTAGTGCTATACATGTCACCCAATCAGACAGACAGCACTACTCATTTATGCTCTGAAGCACCCCAGATCTAATCAGCACATTCCTCCCCTTTCATCATTCTCTTTCATGCCAAGACCATTTCATTCCCCATAACTTGCACTTGCCTCTTATCTGACTTCCCCAGGCTCTTCCATAGTCCATTTTCAATCGAATACTGTAGTCAAAGGAATCAGTTTGAAACACAGTCTTCTTCATGATATTCCTTTCCTCAAAACTCTCCTAAGACTATTCACTTTGCCTGATAAAAGCCAGCATTCCTACCACAACCAGTGAGGTCCTCTCTATTTGATGTCCTTTGGCTCCTCAGTCCATCCCTCCCTCCTTCCTAGCTCACTTGAATTCAGTAACAATGGCTAGCTCTGTCCCTTTCTGCTGTTGTAATAAAATACCTGAGCCAGCTATACTGATGCACACCTATAATCCCAGCACACCTATAATCAGGAGGCTGAGGCAAGGATCACTGTGAGTTCAAGCCCAACCTGGGCTAAAAAATGAGTCTAAGGCCAGCCTGAACTGCAGAGTGATACCCTGTTTCAAAAGGAAAAAAAAAAAAAAAACCTGCAACTCTGTAATTTGTAAACAATAGAAATTTATTTTTCACAGTTATAGAGGCTTAGAAGTCAGAGATGAAAGCCCCAGCAGGTTTGTGTCTCATAGAGGCTCGTTCACATAGGCTGGTGCTATGCTATTTTCATAAGGCAGAAAGAAGAGAAGGATATAGAGCTTTAATGCTGCATGCTCAAATGGCAGAAGATTAAAGAGCAAAGATGACTAAGCTAGTGCTCTCCAGCTCTTTTTATCTATTAGTACATATTGGTGGTACGTACTTGTTGTGGGGAGTTGGCACATGCACATGACACATCTTAGTTGCTTTACACTCCCTCACCCCGTCCTCCCTCACCCCTCCCTCCATATCTTGGTCTCCACATTTGCAAAAGCTCTACCTCTGTGCCTCCTATTGTCTCTCTTGTATTTTGCTCTTTATTTGTACTTTGGATTTCTCAAATAAGAGAAACCATAGAATTTTTATCCTTATGCATCTGGTTTATTTCACTGAAATTATGAAACCAAGGTGGATCCACTGTCATAAAAGATTCAAACCTGATCTTCATCATAGCAGAGTACTGCTCAATTGTGTCCAAATGCCACATTTTGCTTACTCAGTCATCTGCTGATGGATATAAGGTAGCTTCCACAATTTAGCTTTACGAGTACTATAAACATGGAGGTGCACACATCACTGTGCTGTGATGTCCTTAACCCTTTTAGAGAAATATCTAGAGAAGGGAAACCTGGGTCAAATGGAATCTCTTGTTTTGGATACACTCCATATCGATTTCCAGAGTAGTTGTCCTAATTTACATTTCCATCAACAATGTAGAAGTGTTCCTTTTTCCCTCCACAGCTTTACCAGCATTGATTATTATTTGATTTCTTGATGATGTCCAATTCAACCCATTTACAAAACTCTAAAAAAATCACTCAGGTAGATTCTCCATGACTCAATCACTCCCCAAGACAGCCTATTTCTTAATATCAGCCCAATAGAGCTTAAGAGTTCAACACATAATTTTGATTGAAGTTCAGACTGTAACACTGTTGCCCTTGATTTTCCAGTGATATCTTGAGCATAGTCTATTTGTGTGAGCCAGTCCTACTGCCTGAAACACTTCTCTCACATTTATCTAAATCACTACTCTCAATAACTTTTTCTGTAATAGTCATTGAAAAATTGTAATGTGCAATAGCCGGTACTCCTCATACTTAATTATTGACCACAGCCCCATCTAAAATACTATATGCTTTATACTTCTAGCTTCAGTAAAACATAAATTTCAAGAGAGCAGAAGGTTTTGTGCATTCCATAAACTACCATGTTCCCAGAGTTGAAAATAGTATTTGGCGCATAATCACAGTGGTTAGTATAAATATTCATGGAATGAATGAATCAATTCCATCTCCATAGCTGTAGTTGTTATATAAGATTTCACTAATGAGCTAATCCAGACAAAACATAACTTCAGAGATTTTCATTGGAATGACAATCCTGGAAAGCTGTGAGAGAAGCCAATAGGTTACAATCCAAAATCTATGCTCCCCTGCCCATTATTTGGAATTGTAGTAACGAAGCATAATTACTTAGTCAGGGGCTACGTTTTCCAGCCCTCCTTGTATCCAGATTTGGTCTCTGGCCAATTGTCACAAAAAGGAGATAAGGAAGGTGCAGAATAACATTCTTTTTGAAATCAAAGAAGCTTTCCCATATTTATTTCCCTACTTGCTGACACCTGGAGGATGATGGAGCTCTGAATCACTACAAAGAGGAAAGTCACTCCTACCAAGGAATACCCACATAAACTTGTCATATAAGAGAAAAATAAATCATATCGTGCTTGAACAATTAATTTTAGGAGTTGCTTGTCACAGCCACTAGCGTGATGCTAACTAATCCAAAGCAGTGTTGATGACTCCTGTTGCTGAGAGGACAAGTTCCAAGCCTGGAGATATTGAGAGCTACCACACAGACTACTGGAACTCACCAATGACAGAAGAAAGCAGATCTAGGAAAATACAACACCCACAATGATATGTGCCTCTGAATGAATGTGAATCTACTTTTTGAGCTGATAAGTAATTTCTATTTGTTTAAACAGGATGAGTTTGTGAGTTTTCTGTCATTTGCAATAAGAAAGCCCTGACCATTAGTAGATAGGGGAAAGGTCATGGGAGATACTAGCCACCCAAGGACTTTGGAACTGAACAGTAGCTTTAGTAAAAAAGGTACAAAAACAGTATCTGATAATCTGAAATGTCTTATCATCTGACTAGTAACAACCAACACTGTTTTTGAAAGGTTCCTTCTTCCGTATCAAAATTCGAAACTGTGTCTTACCTACAGAGAGCAATCTGTTCCTGCTCCTTGAGCCTTTCTGGCCCTACCCTGTAGTTCCACATGTTCCTCTATGATTGTGACATTTTAAACCTAATGTGGCTCTTAGATATCTTGGCAGTGTCACAGAACAACAAGCACTCTCCTGACACCCCCGGCTGAGGCTTCAGGTCAAGTACCTTCCTGACAGCTGCTATAGAACAGGACATTCCATCTGGGGGGACACCCACTCGGGACCCCCCTCGTGTCCCTCTCTTGGATAGGAGCTTTCTTTCTCTTAATAAATCTATTCTGCTCATAAAAAAAAAAAAGAACAGGACATTCCAGCCAGCTGGAGATCATATTGAAGCTAGTCAATTCCTAGATTATAAAAACTGGTCAATTTTACCTCCTCTACAATGCTGGTTATGATTCTTAAATTCTCTGTGTTTCAATGTCCTCATTAATAAAATAAATATGTTAAAAGGGTCATTGACAATGATATATGAAATGTTACATGCACCAAATATAAAAATGTGCTTCATACATAATAATCAATAAAATAAACATTAGTTATAATTTTTACTGCTCTATTCATAATCATATATTTTGTCATTATTATTGCTAAATATGTTTAGAAGCCTAGTGTTACAGCTTATGTCTACATGTCACCTCAAAGCCTTATGCAGTCAGCTTTTTCAGAGTAGCTGAATCTAGAATATATGATTATGAGATTAAAGGTATATGATTGCTAACTCAAACCACAGATTGGTTTGACATAGTTCTGCCTAAGATTGAGAATGTAAGTGCTACATTCACTGTATGGTGGGTAGTTTGCTGTCTTGATTATTTTTCTGTCATTGCTAAGACAAAATACCCAAAACCCAAAGCTCAAGGTGGAATGGTTTATTTGGTTTACAGTTTATAAAAATTTCTGTCCACAATTGGCTGACTCCAAGGCAGGGTAGCATATGGCATAAGGCCATCACAGAGGAAAACAGTTCATGGCAGGCAGAAAGTAGCAGTGCAACAAGAGCAGGAGACAAGTAGCCCACTTTTGGTGGGTGTAGCACTCACACACTTAATCCCAGCATTAGATCATGAATAAATTACAAACCCTAGTTTTCAACCACTTCTGAAAAGCCCACCCCATGGCTGACTGAGGCTTTGAGTGGAGACTTTATACACAGACTACAACACCTGAATACAATATAAGGGACTGAGAGTCTTGTTTTCCTCCCTCTGTAGGGTTCAATTCAGACAGGACTCTCCAAGTACCCAAACTGTGTGCCAGTAGAGGCGTTATTCTTAGCTCAACATTGATGCCCTTGGTAAGTACAGCATGTAAAAAAAAGAGATAAGCCAACATCTCTTTTAAAAGCTCTGGGTCAGATAACTTACATGAGTGAATGGATAGATATGCTTCTGACCTTTGTGAAAGCTACAGTGTAATAAAGGAAATGCGTAAAACAATTAAGATAATTACTGAATCATACCATGAATAAATAGTACTATGGAGTCTACAAAGAATATAGCTGATGATTTCAGCAGTATGCTCACATTTTCTCAGTCTGTCAAGAAGTCAGATGTAGCCTAACAGGTTGTACAAATGTGTTGCAATATAAGGGATTTTGTTGTACTTCCTCATATTTTCTTTAAATCTTAGTGATGTTTTCACTTTGAGTCATATATAGTAACTTTGAGTCATACATAGTGAGGAATGTATTTTTTCAGTGCTTAAGGTTTCTGAGTCCTAAAATGGAGAGAGAGAGAGAGAGTCCCTTTTTAATAAGAGCTAGTCCAAATTATTTCACTCTAATAAAAATTGCTTAAAATAACAGATTTCTTAGTAGATATTCAAAAATCTTCGTAAATACAAATTATTCCAGTGATACATTAAAATGGAAGCTTGCAGAAATATTCATCACATGAGAGTGCCACTAAAGCGAAAAGAAAATACA
>PVKN010033083.1:0-12120 GCA_004027915.1 Capromys pilorides
ATTTTGTGAAAATATCACATTTTTTTCAACCATTCTTCAGATGACGGGCATTTTGGTTGTTTCCAAGATTTGGCTATCACAAATTGTGCTGCTAATGAACATAGGTGCACCAATATCACTATGGTATGATGTTTTCAGTTCTTCTGGAAAAATTCCCAGTAGGGGAATAGCTGGATTGAATGAGCTTTTTAAGGAGTCTCCACACTGCTTTCCATAATGGTTGCACCAGTCTGCATTCCCACCAGCAGTGGAGAAGGGTTCCTTTTTCCCCCGCAGCCTCTCCAACACTTGTTGTTGGTTGATTTCTTTACAGTAGCCATTCTTTCTGGGGTGAGATGGCATCTAAATGTTGTTTTAATTTGCATTTCACGAATGGCTGGCGATTACACAGTGAATTTAAGTGCAGCCTGAACTGCATTGCAAGACACTGAAAAACACGGAAGGAAGGAAGGAAGGAAGGAAGGAAGGAAGGAAAGAAGGAAGGAAGGAAGGAAGGAAGGGACAGACAAAGAGAACACGTGAGCGAGTGAGGTAGCAGCTAGCTAACAACCTAATTTTTATTTATTTATTTATTTATGCATGCATGCATGCATGCTATAGCCAGCTTAGCCTGCCCTGGGGGTGGGGCTGGTGCAGCATGTGGTGCTGGGGATCGAACTGTGGTCCTTGTGGTTGCCTAAGCAGGTGCTTTAGATCCCTGGGCTATCTCGATGGCCCTAACAACCTAATTTAAAAATGGGCAAAAGATCTGCTGTGATGCTCCAGCAAGAATGATATACAGATGACAAAGCAACACATGAAAAAATGCAACATTAGGGAGCTGAGGATTTAGGAAACACTGCCATACTGCTTGTCACAGGTTTATCAGAACAGAGCACTGCCCATGGGGTCCAAGACACAGCAACCTGAGCTCCCATTCACTGCTAGTAGAAATGCAAAAAGGCACTGCTGCTTTAGGAAATAATGTAGGAGTTTCTTAAAAACTAAATATACTTGGCTAGGCATGGTGACGCACACCTGTAATCCCAGCACTTGGGAAGCTGAGGCAGGAGGATCAGTGTGAGCTCAAGACCAGCCTTGGCTACAAGTGAGCTCAAGGCCAGCCTGAACTGCATAGTGAGACCCTGTCTCAAAAAGATAGATAAATAAATAAATAAATACACACACACACACACACACACACACACACACACACACACACTCGGGGCCGGGGAGATGGCTTAGGGGCAAAAGTGCCTGCCTGGCAAGTGCAAGGTCCTGAGTTTGATCCCCAGTTCTGCAAAAAAAGAAACAACACTAAATACATTAATTTTTTTGTATTTTAGGGACGTGTCTACAGGGTGTTCAGGGTCTCACTACTAGATTGGACTCTAATGATCTGCCTGTTTATAGCCTCCCAAGAGCTGGGATTACAGGGACTTGCCATTACACCCAGTCTCAATTGCTGCATCGGCGCACGTGTGGGGTGGGGGGTGGTAGGACCAGCACAACAGGCCTAAGGATTGAACCCCTGCCCCTGATCCTGCTTGCAGGTGCTTTAACCTGCTGAGCTACTTGGCTGGCCCTAAAAACTGAATACACTCTTACCATAGAATCTAACAACTTTGCTGCTTGGTATTTATCCAAATCAACTGAAAACTTACATCCACACAAATACCTTCAGGCAAGGACCTGAACAGAAATTCAAAGATAATGTAAAATGGCAGTAAGTATACAAAGAAAGGTTGAACATTACTAATCATTACGAAAATGCAAATCAAAGCTATAAAAAACACTACCTCACATTCATTCTGGTGGCTAGGATTAAAAGCCACGGAGGCAGGGAGGGCATGGCAAGGATGGAAACTGCAATACCTGTGCTGTGAATGGAAATTTATTTGTTTTTAATGTATTTGGTGGTTGCAGGGTCTCACCATGAGCTAGGACACACAATGATTCTCCTGTTTTTAGCCTCCCCAGCACTGGGATTAGAGACGTGTACCACCATGCCCAGTCTTGGCCCACTCAGAAAGATGGGTAATTCCTCTGCATCCATCCATCCACCTACCCACCCATCCATCCATCCACACACACACACACACACACACGCGCGCGCGCACACACACACACACACATAATTACTGTACAATCCAGCAAGTCCACCTCTTTGAAACAAGGTTTGAGATAAATATGTTCACAGCAACTTTATTCACAACAGCTATAATGTGGCAGCACAACCTGAGTGTTCACTGATGGATAAATGGCTAAGCAAAATATGGTAGACATGCACAATGAAATATTCAGTGATAAATTGGAAGGATATTCTAAAATATGCTGTAGCATAGATAAAACCAAGGATATTCTGCTTAGTAAAATAAACCAGTTGCAAAAGAGAAATACCATAGGACTTTATTTACTTGAGTAGTCAGAATCATGGACAAAACTAGACATGGTAATGTATATCTGTAGTCCAGCTACTCAGGAGTCTGAGGCAGGATGATCACTCAAGTTCATGAGTTTTAGACCAGCCTGGACAACACAGTAAGACACTGCCTCAAAAATTAATCAATTGTGCCAGGGAAATAGCTCAGCAGCTAAAATGCCTGCCTAGCAAGCAAAAGTTCCTGAGTTCAATCCCCGATTTAGAAAAAACAATCAACTGATCAATCAATACCATGAAATAACCAGGCCTAGTTGCAGAAACCATCACTGAACACAGAAGTATGTATTGGCTGGGTGTGGTGGTGCAAGCCTGTAATTCCAGCACTTGGGAGGCTGAGGCAGGAGGATTGGTGTGAGTTCGAGACCAGCCTGGGCTACAACAGTATGCTCAAGGCCAGCCTGTACTGCATAGTGAGACCCTGTCTCAAAAAGACAAAAAACAAAAACAAACAAAAAAAACCTCATGTAAAAAGCTTCTATAATTAAAATACAGATAAAGAAGTATTGATTGTGGGGGCAGTATATCATCTATCAAAACTTAAAATACGCACTCAAAACCTTTTTATGGAATCCCAACATTCAGGAGGCTGAGTTGGGAGGGCCACAGTAAATTTGAGGCCAGCAAGGACTACACAGTAAGTTGAAGCTCAAGGCCAGCCTGAATTATAAAGTGAGACCCTGACTCATACAACACTGGTGCTTATTTCTAACTTCTTTTTTTTTTTTTGAAACAGAGTCTTGCTATATATCTCAGGCCAGCCTCAAACTCACAGGGATTATAGCCTCAACTGGGATTAAAGATTTGTACCGCATGCCCAGCTCTAACTTAACACTATTAACAAGGAATAAATACCTCAAAAAAAGAAACAAAATGAGGAAAGTAATTTTCACATATTATTCTAACTTGCCTGAATCTTTTATAATGAGATTTTAAAAAGGTGAAAAAACATTATTCTAAATTCATCATAAAGCTACAATAATTTTTCTTTTTTCTTTTTGTATTATAGCCAGCTCAACCTGCCCTGGGGGTGGGGCTGACATAGCACTGTGGTGCCAGGGATTGAAGGTGGTCTCTGTGGTTACCTAAGCTTGCCTAAGTAGGCGCTTTAGATCACTGAGCCATCTTGCTGGCCCCAAACTATAATTTTTGACCTATTTCAGAAGTTTTCACTACTATGTTTTCCATAAGAAATATGTATACTTTTAGGCTGGGACTAATAAGTGTGCTTACTTTTTTTTTTTTTTTTTTTTGGCCTTTTTGAGACAGGGTTTCACTATGAAGTTCAGGCTGGTCTTGAACTCAAGTGGGCCTCAATTTACAATGATCTTCCTGCTTCAGCCTCCCAAGTGCTGGGATTACAGGCATGTGCCACCACACTCAGCCTTTAAACTACTAAAAGCTCATTTCAAAAACTGATTTTTGTATTTTATTCTGAAAAATAAGTTTTACTTTTAGTTTTAGCCTCAGAAATTTGGTTCCATGATTCCAACTTTCTTTTGAAAACAACTTTAAATGTAAGAGTATATTTGTGTTTGATTCCCAGCACCACACACCATGGGTGCACTGAGTTGGCCTATCACATGCCTGTAATCCCAGTTTGTAATCCCAGCACTGGGGTGGCTAAAAACTGGAAGATCACAACGAATCTGAGTTGCACAGTGAGATCCTATACCAAATACATAATTAAAAAAGTATACTCGTACACATACTATAGTATTTAAGATTAGACTTACACCTTACATGGTGAATGTCTATAATCTCAGCACTTTGGAGGCTGAGGCAGGAGAATCTCTGCGAATTTGAGACCAGTTTAGGCTACAAAGTGAGCTCAAGGCCAACCTGAACTGCACAGTGAGATCATGTCTCAAAAACAAAAACATCAGACTACCAGCTAAAGTTTTAAGGTTAAGCATGTAAGCACTTAGCCCTATCAAACTGGTATTGTTGAGACCAGGAAGATAGCACAAGGTCCAGAGTTAGATACCTGGTACCAAAAAAAAAAAAAAAAAATCTGTAAAATTTGTATTGCTTGTTACTATTTCCTCTTACAGATGAGAAAACTAAGTTTTGAAAAGAATGTGTTTTGCCCACTTCAAGTGAAAGGGACAGGGCTGGGGGATAACTCAGAATAAGCACTTGCTTTGCAAGCGCAAGGGCCTGAGTTCAACCTCCCATTCGGCAAAAATAAATGTTGGATCTGGCTTTTTTTGTTGTTTTTTTTTTGTGTGTGTGGTATACTAAAGATTGAACTCAGGACCTTGCACTTGCCAGGAAAGAGCTTATTCTACTAGCTATCTCCCCGGCCCCTTTGGCAAAAATAAAAAAATAAAAGTCAAGTGAAAGGGATAAGATTCCAACTTAGGTTTTCAGCTCCTGAGCAGGGGATACATGGAATAAAACTAAAGTATTTGTGAAAAACTGAACCACAATAATGAATATTTATTTGAAATAAAAAAGAACTAATATATCATACAGGTAATAGGTTACAACTCTGAAATCCTCAATCAGTATCTAACCAGTAACCTAAGAGATAAATCAGTGATACTCAGTTCAGGTCACAAACCATCAGTATTTGAGGATATTATTTCCCTGCTCTAGCTGTTTCTTGGGGGGAGGGGGGGAGTAGACCCCAGAAGCACAATTCACAAGTAATTTATCTTCTCTGATTAATCTGAAATTAGTTAACTCTCTAACTAGAAAGGCTTTTCTGAAGAAATTAATCAAAATCTTTTAAGACTTAAGTCTCAAACACATGGCCCAGTATTAATCAAAAAATAGAAAATTCACAGAGTCCAAAGAAACATACATCTGAACATTAGTGTAATAACCACTACTGATAGGTTAAAGACAGGAAGGGTTTAATGTATCTACTGATTTTATCCTTGGTTCCTTACACGAATTCTCTAATTAAAAGAAAAATGTAATTGAAAGTTTATCATTAGCAGCTGGGCATGGTGGCCCACGCACCTGTAATCCCACAGCTTGGGAGGCTGAGGCTAGAGGACCAGTGTGAGTGCGAGCTACAAAAATGAGCTCACGGCCAGCCTGAACTGCGTGCGAGACCCTGTCTCAAAACAACAAAAAATAAGAAAGTTTATCCTTAGCTACCAGAACAAGTTCTAAGTTCCCTCTTTTAAAACATATAATTGAAAAGAAATACAAACTACTGTTAACCCCGTCTACTTGGTAATTGGCCTATCATAAAGATCACAGCACTACCAGAGCCCTCATTTATTTTATCAGACAGAGCCCCGCTGCAAACTTACCATTACTTAATGAATTTGAGTTTGGAGCATGTGTATTAAATGTCACAAAGTCCAGACGATGTGTAGATGATGACAAACCTAGAATCAAGTCACTAAGGGAAGTGAAATACCCAGGAACTCTTCTTTTTAAAATATCTGCTTGTCAGGCTTAGCAGTGTACACCTGTAATCCCAGCCTACAGGAGGCTGACACAAGGATCACGTGATCCCAGAAGAGTTTGAGGCCAGCCTAAAAAACACAGTGAGGACCCAACTTAAAAACATAAGCGGCAGAGAAGCTGACATCAGTAGACGAAGTTTCATACTCACAACATTTTTACCCTTCAATTCCTCAGCTCACCAAGACATCCTATTTTAAGTTAGGAACAATTATTAACAGCAAATGACGACAGCATTGAAACTGAGTACTACTGTGCCATTTTTGCCCAGAGCCTGCTAGAAAAGGTAACAATGGACTATTTAGTGCAAAGATAAAAATACACCAAATTTAGGTCAACCTCCTTCGCCAAAATCTGAGAGTTAGTTTAATACCTACACATATTACAGGTCAACAACACGAGCTTCAGTTTCCACAATGTAAATGTAAATCAGTGTTCTTGGCTAATTAACAACTAGATTTAAAAGCTAAGATTGAAAGATTAAAAGTTATCTCAAATCAATATCCCTAATACGAAACAGGCTTTCACTTGTACACCTATAACATATACAGAGAGAGCAGCAGATGTATACGTAGAGGCCAAAGTGAATGTTTTACAAATGCACAGAGCTTGACAAGTTTAAACTTGCTTTAAAAATTACTATTCACCGTCTTCATCCGAATTTAACTTCACTTGACGTTACACTTTTGGACAACTGTACAAAAGCAAAACCCCCAGAGCAAATTCTTGTACATTTCAATATCCTGCTTGTTATAAGAGCGGAAGAGTTCCACACAGCAGGGGAAAAACGTGACGCGCACAACCTTGATTCAAAATAAAGCTCCTTGCAGTCTAATTTTAGGCCTACCCATCTTGTCTTTTTCGCGGAGGTGAAAAAAGCAAACAAAAAACTACAGCTCGCTAGTGAAGGAGAACCGAGATAGTAGTGGGAGTTGGTTACTTATCAACGGCGGAAAACAAATCACGCTCATAGCGAGTATTCCCATTAAAACGCGGCTAAGAGGGCGCGGGCAGCCTCAGAAACTGACAATGGCAGTGACCTGACACACTTGGGCTCTGGGATGACTTTATAAAGAATTAGCCCAAAGGTTGAGTCCACCGGGGAATCTGCGCTGACGCTTCGGATGTGCGTGTGCGTGCGGTTCGAAGAAAGCCAAACATGGTGAGAAATCCGTCTGGACTTCACCTAAGTCACCTAAGACGCGAAAACCACCTCCGGCTGGGGACTGAGGAACGCAAGGGGAGGGCGGCGCCGCGCGGGTCGGGACGGGTCGCGGAGTGGGGCTGGTGCTGGAGGAGCCGGGGCCGCGCTCCGGACCGCAGCGCCCCGGAACGACCGCCGGGCAGCCGCGGAGGGGCCCGGGCCAGGGCTGGCCTCGCTCCACACGGCCAGGACCAGACAATGAGCCGCCGCCCGGCGCAGGTGGCGAGGCGCCGCGTCCCGGGCCGCTCCCCGCCAGGCCGCGGATGAGGAAGGAGGAAGGAGGCGGCGGCGGAGGAGGGCGCCGGCCCGCCTGCACTTACCAGCAGGCGCGATCCCGCCCGGCGAGGCGCCTCCGTGCGAGCTCGCAGGGTGCGGCGGGCAGGGCCAGGCAGGGCCGGGCGGGAGGAGCCGCGCTGCGCACCGCTGTTCCGCTAGGGGGGCGGCAGGCGAGCCCGCGGCGCAGCGAGGGGAGGGCAGGAGCCTTCGGCAATGGCGACCGCCCGGGACTGAGGGGAAGCGGAACAACCGCCGCCGCGGCGCGTGGCCACAACCCTGAGGGAGGGCGGGCTGGCGGGCGGGCGACGGCTGGGAGCGGGGCGGGGCGGGGCGGGGCGGGGCCGGGCTCCCCAGGGGGCGGAGCGGGCGCGGCGGGCCAGCTCGCGTGCGCTGCTGGGAGTTGTAGTACGCGGACCCGGCTTTTTCTTTGGTTCCTTTCTTGGGGGCGGGTTGATGGGCTGGACTTCATTCGGAGACTGCCAGTCAGTCACTGAACTCAGCGTTGGGCATGGTCAGCGCTCAGCTCCTGCCCACTGCAAATGTGTCAGAATGCACAAACTCTCTAGGGTAGTCCTGTTTGGAAATTCATCTCTTCTCCATTTTGCTCCCTAACTTACAGACTATTACTATATTTTGCTGCTAAATTCAGTCTCATCTCTTTGCAAACTAAACCCTTTGCATTTGATCCAAAGAGGAGTCAACCAAAGTATGCACTTATGCTACAACTATTTGAAAGTCTAATATGTGCAGGATACTATTTGTCATCAGGCATAAAGGGTGAAATAACTCACTTTGCCTTTGTGGAGCATACAAATGAAAACAGTAATTAAAATATTGCTATCAACTGGACATAGTGGCGCACACCTGTAATCGCAGCACTTGGGAGGTCAAGGCAGGAGCATCCCTGCCAGTCCAAGGCCAGCCTGGGCTACACAGGGAGACCCTACTCAAACAAACAAAATGCTATGTGGTGTGAGGGCAAAAAGAAGGAAGTTTCTTTGAACACAATGATCAGAGACAGCCTCTTTAAGGAGGTGGCGTTTAAGCCCAAAAGAGAATGATAAAGGCATGCAAGGGAAAACACTACAGGCTAGAGAAGGGAAGGAGGGTTCCCAATGTTAATTAAGAAAGTTATGTAGTTAGAGCTCAGTGTGTGAAGGATTTAATATAAGAAAACACTGGTGGGGCTGGCGAGATAGCTCAGCAGTCTAAAGCACCTGCTTAGGCAAGCTTAGGCAACCACAGGGACCTTGGTATGATCCCCAGCACCACATGCTGCACCAGCCCCACCCCCAGGGCAGGCTGAGCTGGCCATAACATAAATAAAGTTAAAAAAATAAAAAAACACTAATGTAGACAAAATTCAGACCAGAACTCTGCCCCTTATTCCAGAGTTATTAAAGGATTTTAAGCAGAGATGATGCTATCCATTTTACATTTTTAGATTATCAGCTGCTATGTGGAAAACAGAATATAGAGATGTAAGAAGGGAAATGAACAAGAAAGGCAGTGATCCTGAGGGCCACTAGCACTTCCACTAGTACTGGAAATGAAAAGACGTAGACAGATTGTGCTTATCTCTGTGTGGTGGATGGACAGCTGGTGGGCAACTTGTAACACCCAGCTGAACTGAATCAGTGTGGTGCTGGGTGATGGGGGCCCACCTGAGGATGGTTGTGAACAAAATAAAGAGCTAGAGAAAAAGAGGCAGTGTTAGGGTGCTGTTAGCTCTCCTGGAGAAGCTTATCATGCTGGCTTTCCTGGTAAGAATTCAGCTGTTCTCATTGTCTGAGGAGCTTGAGGCCTTGTTGTGGCTGAGAATGGCAACATTGAGAGAACTCTGATTCTTACTTGGAATGTCATTTCCTGGCTCTAGTTAAGAACCTTCAGCCTGCTGGCATAGATTTTCTAGTTTTCAACCACTGACCTTGGGGCCTTCTTAGCTCAGATCCTTGAAACAGGCCTACATGAGACATCGTCATGGGCTCTTGGCCTCCAGCTGAAGTTGTGGGAAGCATTGTTATGGGCTCTAGGTCTTCAGTTGACTCATGTAGGACATTGCCACAGGATCCAGGCCCTCAGCTGGATCCTTTGGGTCTTTATTGTGTGAACAGATTTCTTGCACTCTTTTGAATTTGATTGTTCAGATGGCTATTATAAAATAATCCTATAAATAATGTGTCCTGCATTGTTTCCCTTACAAACCCTGACTATAACACTCTGGAATTAGACCAAAAATTTCAGTTGACATGAAGGGTAGAGAGAAAGGAATCAAGCGGTACAGCACACTGTTAACTTGAAAAGTCTCCCATTAGCATATACAGAAAAGGAGAAGTTGAGTTTGCCATCTTGCATAGGGCTGAAGGTCCAAACGAATGGTAGCAAACCTATGATGTGTACTGCGGCAGGCTATAACTGAAACCTCTAAAAGGTTTGCCATCACTGGTATCCACCACAAATCTGCAGAATGTTTATTTCAGCCTGGGCT
Source organism: Capromys pilorides (assembly GCA_004027915.1). Lineage (NCBI taxonomy): Eukaryota > Metazoa > Chordata > Mammalia > Rodentia > Capromyidae > Capromys > Capromys pilorides. Next base: position 9,814 of record PVKN010033083.1, read on the forward strand.
TGGCAGAAGGGAAAAGTTCTCTTTGGAACTGAGAAGCGTAAGTTTTCCCACACATGGGTTTGAAAATTTCAGCTTGTAGTACTGTCAAATCCAGAAAGTGACTCTTAGTGCCCCAAGACTTGGGATAAATGAATCTTCACTGCATGGGTGCCCCTGCAACCTGAGTCTCAAAGGATCCCACAGATCAGTAGCTGGGATTCAATCCCTGGCATACTGTGCCGGCCCGGCTCTCGAGGTGCATTGAGGTGGTGATTGAGACTGGGCATGATGGCACGCACCTGTAATCCCAGAGCTTGGGAGGCTGAAAGCAGGAGAATCACTACAAGTCTGATCTATGTAGTAAGAATCTGTAGACCCTGTACTACATACATTAAAAAAAAAGGACCCCACAGGTAAGAGGTACACATAAGCACCCATTATAACTTACAATACACCTGAGGAAATAAGCCACCACCAGTGGGTCAAAGAAAGGTATGGTGTGCATACCTGCACTCAGGAGTTAGTAGTATGTGCAAGACCAACCCAAGCTACCCTATCACACTGTATCTGACAGTTTAGAAGAACACATAATCCAAAATCTGAATGACCAAGTAGGTATCTTCTCACAAAAAGATTTCCAGATTGTAAAGAAGAAATTTCAGATAATTCCAAAATTAGTGTGAGATCTTAAAAACCAGGTTCTAAGAACAAATACAATCTGAAGGCACATTTCTTGGTTCAGAATCTGATGAATTATTCACTTTTGATACTCTCTACTTATCTTGAGTAGCTGTCTGTCCTCTCTTCCCCTTTCCCCTTATCTTCAAATAAATTCACTTACTAAAAAAAAAAAAATTGATGAAGATGCCATAAGGACTTCCTCCAGGCAAAGATCACATGATTTAAAATTCTCAGAGAGGGGCCAGCGAGATGGTTCAGTGGTCTAAAGCGCCTGCTTAGGAGGGCTCAGGCAACTGCGGGGACTGCAGTTCGATCCCCGGCACCACATGCTGCGCCAGTGCCACCACCAGGGCAGGCTGAGCCAGCCACAAAATGAATAAATAGAGAAACAAACAAACACAACAAGCAAACAAATAAATAAATAAAATTTAAAAAATAAAATAAAATTCTCAGAGAGCACTGAAAAGCAAAGAGATCTAGAGAGAGCTCACCACCTCTCAAAAATGAAGATTTGGGGAAATGTTCAAGGTCTAAAACAGAGATGATAAATATTATGGTGTCTTAGTTACTGTTTTCTCGTTGCTGGGACAAATACCCGACACTTCAAAATGAAGGAAGGAAAGATTTATTTAGCTCAGTTACTGGAGATTTCAGTCCATATTCAGCTGGCCCAAGGCTGAGTGGAACAGGGCAGGGAGCATCCAGATCACGGCGGCAGAACAGCAACAACCACAACAGTGGCAACCGACCAACCAGGGGAGGAGAGAAGAACTGCGTGAGTCTGTCTCTGTCTCTCTTTATATCACATTCAGGTTCTCTGCCTCAGCCTATCCACCTTAGGCCACATCAATAATCCCAGAAGGACGCAGACCCACAGTCCCATCAGTACTAAAACACACAATCCCAATGGATCATGAGTCAAGTCTCAAACTCTAGAAGTCCCCACCCCATGATTGCATGAGGCTTTGGGGGGACAATTAGACATAAACCATAACATATGGCTACCCAAAACTTGAGATATGTGGCACCTATTTCCCCATCGCTGTTCTCACAGCCATGCTCCTACCTCAGCCTCCTGAATGCTGGGATTATAGGCATGTACTACCATGCCCAGCTCGTTTCACATCTGACAAAGGATCTAGACCTAGTTTATCCTATTCCTGCTCACAAATGATCTCATTATTATAACTGACTGATACACCCTACACCCATTATTGTAACTCTGATCAAGCTCCCCTTATCAAAAGAGGACACACTATTCTTGGCCAAGGGATGAGACAGTCCAACTTTGAAGATGAATATGAGAAGACATACTCAAGGCATACCTCATCTCATTCCTCCTGTTACAAAGACCTAAGAAATCATCCTATTCTAAACCTGATCAGGACTGCAAGACTGACACCTCTTAGAGGTAGAAGAGGAAAGTATTCTTCCGAACTAGAGGGCAAATCCCCCCAAAATTCAGAAAATGAAGCAATAAAAAAATGCTGTTCTTCTCCTAGTAACCTGGGGTACTCATATTCCAAGCACAACTAGAGTGCTGCCCATTATAAATCTGTCTTTTCAAAGTCTATACCCAAGTCTAAGAAATTTGAGAACTATTTGTTATACTGAATTAAGTGGAAGACAAAAAAAAAAAAAAAAAAA
>PVKN010033084.1:0-12076 GCA_004027915.1 Capromys pilorides
TGAAAAGATTGCCGTGGAGGAACAGCTCACTCAAGTATACAAAATAATGTCACTAAAGTGACAATTGGAGAGATAAAAAGAACATGTCATGGCACGTTATTGCCTTGGCAAGCTCATCAGTGGATAGGCAAGGCTCCCCGTCCATGAAATCCCACTCTGCCATGAGAATTGGGATTTCAAACCGCATTTCTCATCCACTTTTGCAAAACCAATTCGTGGGCAAGTTTTTTTGTTTTTTTTTTGTAAGATATCAATATTTTTCGTGTGTTGTTTCTAATCTCAAGAGGAATAACTTAGAATGGGTACCAGTTCCATTGCAAAGTGAAACCTTTCTGGAAAACTCCATTATTATTCAAAAGCTTGCCTTTCAAAGTGCAGATTTGCTCATCATTTGTGACCTACCCTGCCCTGTCACTGTGAACTTTACACTTCCTGTCTCTAAGTCCTACAGGGTGACTGAGAAGCTCAGATGGCAAGAGTCGGCACGCGCAGATGCCGATGCAAAGCTTAGACTGCCACTGCATGTCAGAAACTTCCGTTAGAAAACAATTATTTGTTTTAAAAATGTTTATGTACTTTATCTATTAACAAATTTAAAAAACTAACTTTGAAAATAACTGTGAAAAAAAAAAAAGACTTTGGTAAGACAGCCACATTCCTGTCATGGTAGTGTAAGATATCTATCTCAACCAATTTAACACAACTTAAAATGTTAATGGTTCGACTCCTTGATGTTTTATGCAGAGTAATAATTTCAGATTTATTATTGTTTTTATCTGAAGGCACACTGGAATATGTCCTTTGAGTTGGTTTAGAGATTGACAGGGAAATACATCAATTGCCCTGAGACTTGAAAGCATATGCTTGTCTAAGCAATCGCAATATTAATTACACAGTGAAAATTCCTAGAGCTAGCATACAAGATTTTTGATCAATCTAATAAACCAAAAAAGGTCATGTGGAAAACTTGTAGAAGCGTCAAGATTTGCCAGATGCTGGGTGGGTGAGGATAAAGGGGGGATGGCGGGACGGGAAGGGGAGCAGAGAGGCCGAGAATTAAAAGCCACTTTTGATTTAGTGTCCATCCAAGAGGCTCAGGAGTTCTCACTGCCCTTTGGCTGCGTGTGTAAGAAGAGGGGCGGGGAGGAGGAAAGAGCTCGTGGTCCCCATTCTCGGCGGCCCTGCGTCCCTCCTGGCCTGCCTGCACCTTCGGCCAGGCGCATCGAGCTCACATCCCTCAGGCAGCCCCGTCCCTTCCATAACTTTTCAACGTAAAGCCCGTTTCTTCCTAGTACCAGTTTTCAGTGCGAATGGTGTGCATCGCTCCTGCGTGCTGGGACACGGTGCCACTCATCTTTCTTATTTATTTATTTTTTTATTACTTTTAATGAGAAATAACATTGAGACGGTTTCAAAACATGTTAGTAGGACATCCACAATAATTAATGCAGTGCCTATTGTTGTCTTTGTAGTAGTTTTTCAAAGCACAAGATGTAGACATGATAACCTTTCTAAGCACTATTGGTACAAGTACTTCTTCTCATTGAACTAAGAGAAGGTAGCTGTATGCATAGTCCAGCATTCCATAACAGCAGCGGGTTATCCGCAGAACTGGCGATGTCGGAAGCTGTTGACTTGAGTCATTTACAGCTCAGCATACTAACCTGGCTTTACTTTTCATGCCTCGCAGTTCAGCTTTTCTGCGGGGTGGTTAAGGCCAAGCGCCTCTGTGTTCCTTTACCTGTCCTCCCTGCCAGGGCCACCCATGTCTTGACCCTGTACTCCTTCAGGGCCGTGTGTCTCCCTGTTTCTTCGTACTTATCCTTTATTCTGTGCTTTACCTGTGCTTTGCCTTTCTCTCGCGCGCGAAGCCACGCAGGACTGCTCTGCGACCTCGAGGTGCGCCCCTTCCCTACGGACGGCTCCAGTCTGTGCTCCCTGTGGCAGAGCGGTGCTCAGCTGCGCGTGGGCGGCATGCTGTCCTTACCTGCTCGTCTGCCGAGGACCACACAGGCCACTTTTAAGATGCCGCTGCTTCACACTGTGCTGCCGTAGGCATGGGCATGCATGCAGCCTGAGAGCACTTGCCTCGAGCCGCTGGATGAGGAGTCTCAGGGTCAGCTGGGAGCCGCGGTCTGAGGCTCTGGCGGACTCCTCATTATGATCTTCTATGGTGGTTTTTGACCTTACATCCCCCAGCGATGTGGAGGAGTCCTCCGCTCGCACACCCCGCAGCCTCACCAGATGTTTTATTATTTGATGTGTTGATGGCAGCCATTCTTTCTAGAGAAAAAGATCTTAGTGTTGTTCAAATTTGCATTTCTCAGGGCCAGCCAGATAGCTCAGTGAACTAAAGTGCTTGCTTAGGCAGACTCAGGGACAGCGGTTCGATCCCTGGTGTGCCATGCTGGCCTCACCCCCTGAGTGCGCTGAGACAGCAGTTGAGACTGGGCATCATGCCCCATGCCTGCAGTCCCTGCACTTGGGAGGCTGAAAGCAGGAAGGATCACTAGAGTCTGATCTGCGTAGTGAGACCCTGTACTAAATACATTAAAATAGAATATGATAAATTTGCATTTCTCTGTTCCCCAGCAATGCTGAGCATTTATTTTTCATGTACTTATTGAGCATTTGTGCTTCTAGAAAGTCCCTGTTTGCTTCACTTGCTAACACTTAGACTTGGTCTTTTATTTGGGGGTGCCCTAAGTTTTTTGAGTTCTTTATGTGTTTTAGACATTAGCTGTCTGTCTGGGGAGTAGCTGGCAAATATTATTTCTCATTCTGTAGTTTTTCTTCTCACTCTGTTGACAATTGCTTTTGCTGTACACAAGCTTTTTAATTGGACAAAAAGGCAAAAACATACACTGGAGAAAATGTAGCCTTTTTAATACATGGTATTCTCATAGCTTATTATCACATGCAGAAGACCCACATCTCTTTCCACAACCTAAGCTAAAATTGAAAGAGAAAATACAATAAAATATAATAAATCAAACGACTAGATGTTAAAACAGAAATACTTAACCCACGGGAATGTGAAATAGGTAAAAGTTTTCAAATCATAGATGTAAAATGAACATAATCCCAGCACCAAAAAATAGTGACAAGAACCCAAAAATGGGATTACATTGAATTAAAAAAAATATTTTGAAGAAAAGCAAATTTTGTTACTTGTACATCTCAGCCATGTGATTTTTATTTGGTGCAACGCAAGCCCTCTCTGCCTTGGCAGCCCACACAGCGAAAGCTGCTCACCAGCCCACCTGCCAGCAAAGGCCAGAGTCCGTCGCGCCACCGTGAAGGCAGGCGTGCTGCCGACCCTCATGGAGCCACGCGGTGCTGGCGTGGGTGACCCTGCAGGGCGCATGGTGGGAGACACTGCTCATGCGGGCTGCACGGGAAATGTGGTGAACACAGTAACCCGTCAAGGCGGCGTGCTCACCACTGCACCTGGTCCCTACCTGACGCACGATATTATACTTCATGAATCATTGAAATAGAATAGACATGGACCTGCATTTTAGATTCCATCTATTCATGCTTTACTTTTCTACTAGTCACACCTAGCCTTAAAATTAAATATACGTGATGCCGACCAAGCTGAGTACTTGCCCGTTTCTAGTGAAAGCTGGTTGCTTCACTGCCTCGCCTTACCCAGCGACGACCACTGGTCCTGCTTATGCTTGATTTGGACCCAAAGCACCTGGGTCCCTGGGTCCGGCGTGATCAACTGGCTCTGTCGGCTGAATGGTATCTACAAATCAGAGATAGGGTTTTTTTTTGTTTTGCTTTTTTGTTTTTTTTTTGCTTTGTTAAAGTTAATTTGTGTGTTTTCCTTTCTTTCACTCTCCCTTCTTTGTTCTCTTTCACTTGTTTTTAAAAATGTCTTTACAGCCTGGCATGGTGGCATGCACCAGTCATCCCAGTGCTGGGGCCAGCTTGGGGGTGAGCTCAGGCCAGCTCCCCGACAGAAGGAGACCTTATCTAAAAACTAAGTAAATAGATAAATAAATTAAATGGCTTTATCACAGACCTGGATAAATAAGAGGAGAAAGAGTAGACAGAAACTGCCATTCACTTACTCAGCTTCTAGCACAGCTGAGGAAAAACATGTTCTGAATTATTGTAATTATTAAAGCTGTCATATTAGTTCACTATGGCATGTAAGAGGCATGCACGATCCTGAAGTCGATGAAACCCAAAAACTACCTATGGATGGCTCTGCTCCGGATCCATCTTCCACACTGTCACATTTAACCTTGTCATATACCATTTTCTACGTTCCAATTAATATGAAATGTCCACGGACGCTTTTCAGTGCTCATCAAAATAGAGTATTAGCCAATCAATAAGCAAAACTACATTTCTAATTCATGAACATCGTTAAATTTCTTTCATCTCTAATCTGTTGCTGCATGCATGAGAATAATGTCCTTTTAGCACATATGCAGCTTTGATTTTAGGATGAAATTTAAGGGAGCTATCACTTAGACTTCAGATTTTAAGCATAAATGGAGAAAACATTAATTGATCCTTTAGATCTGGAAGGAACTGCATGATGCAAACAGTGCCATAATAATACTAGTTATGATGGTTGTTAAAGTTTTAATGTGAATGAAACAAATGATAAAATGGGAACCCAGGTTTCCTCATGGGGTCCAGATTTTAGCTTTTCAGGGATTTTCTTTTGTGCTATATTTAATAAGATACATAGAATATACAGGGATTGCTTGCAGATACTTTTAGGTCTCCTGGACTTATGCAACACTTTGACTGCTATTGAAAAAAAAAAACTAGTGTATCCTTCAAATATGAAATATTTATTGAATGCTTTATCCACAAATTGAAAAATTTCAGGTTTTTCTGGTCTTTGCAATCTCATTCTCTTTCCAACATGCATTTTTAATGGGCCACATGCAGAGTTGTTTTAAAACTACATCAGACATATTTGAGACATAAATTAAAATTAATATTTTCGGGTAAGAGAACCGATAGGTAACAGTACAGTTGTGTATATTCTTGCTCTAGGAAACATAAGTCCCGCCTCCCGCTTCAACCCTCACGTTTTATTTTCTGAGCTAAATAATGAGTTATGTCTGCCTTCTCCTAGACCCCCTCTGACACTGTGAGATAATTGTGAAAATGGATTTCGAATGAAAGCATCCCGTCAAGCGGGGGAAAAAAATTCATGTCGGCAACATTTACATAGAATTCTCTTTTTCACCTTGGAGCCTCCCGGAAGAAAGGCGGCTCTGCCAAGGGAGCAAGCGGAAAGCTGTCGCTCAGTCGGCGTCCGCAGCTGGGCTAATTGGCACATGCTGACGAGATGACTGTATTTACAGGAGAAAGCCCACCTTTAGTTTGTCAGGCAGTGACAGAGTAGCTGCAGTAGGTTCTACGCTTCTTGAGAGGAAATTAATTTCCTGTAATCAACTGCTGTGGATTATAGTCTTTGCCTGCTCTACCTTGGTCCAGGATGTGGCTCGCAGGCGTTTTATTCAGCAGCGTCACATTGGCTTGTGTAAAACACGCAGTGGCATAACCAGCACAGCGCGCTGTCCCTGCTCCACTCTGCCGCTACAGAGCCACGCGCTGCTGAGTGGAGCCTGGGAGTGAGCATCCACCTCACCAGTGGCTTGTCGTGGTGAGACTTCACTTGTGACTGCAGAGCTCACATTAATCTTCAGGATGTTCGAAACGGAAACCACAAAGAATTATGGGCCATCTGTAATGGTAAACGATTCTCAATAGGTAACAGTAACTTTTACAAAAATATTAAATAGTATTAGACGCCATTTCATAGTAGGAAACTAAAGGCACAATTTTAGGCTTCTTGAACTGTCCGGTTCCTGGTGGGTATGAACCTACAGAGAGGTGTGTGTGTGTGCACAGTACATACAGAAATTGAGATTGTTTTTTAGGTCACTGCAGAATTTACAAAAATAATGTTGGGAAGTTATAGGATTTTTAACCTGTGAAATATTACCTTTTTCTGAAAGAAAAAGGAGAGGATAAAGATTCAGGGAAAAGACAGTGGAATGAACTAGGATCAAAGAGGAACAGAATATTTTCTCTCTAAACTTCCTATTCTTTTTCAGTTAAAAAAAGAGAAAGCCTCCCAAGAAAAGAAGCTGTGTGTTGTCTCTCCCCTATTTAACAGCAAAACCCCAGGCCTTTGCTTCATCTTCTGTGGTCAATTTAGAATCTGCGGGGCCTTGGGGACGACATTGGACGGCTTGAAGTCAACCCATTGCTTGCGTTCAGTTCTGACTGAAGCCCATAGGGAAGATCTTTAAACTTGAGAGAAAATATTTTCCTACTTTCTTCTGCAAAGCTTAGCTCTGAGGGTCATTCAGCCACAGCCAATAGATAAGTAAAGCGTATGCAAATCTATATACGCGAAGGGCTGCAACAGGAAAGGAAATCCATTATGTTTAGCGTATAAATAGGTGACTAAAATTGCACTTTTAAGAGCAGACAGTTAGACTCAAAGGGCCTGGGTCATTTAATTGTTCAATGCTATGTTCATTAGAAGAGAGAGCAGTATAATTTCGAAAGCAGCCCTGATTCAGCCTGGGTTATTCCTAAGTGCTCTCTAGAGACCCCGATGGCTTTCTTAAGTGACCTGTGCTAATGACAGGGTGGGAGGCCGTTCTGATTGGCTTGTCATGTTGGGTCTGTGACTTTTCCAAGCTCTACGCTGGTCCTTTAAAGCATACTGACGCTTACTAGGGGGCTATGCTTCAGTAACGAGAATGAACCATGGTAATGAAGTTGATCTGTGAGAAGCAAAGACACAGTGCATCTAGTGCACGATGCTCATAGAGCAGGGCCCTGCTCCACCTAGCAACCTCACGCGGTCCCCAAGAGGCAGGGTGCCCCGGGCGCGGAGCTAGACAGAGGGCGCGAGGCTGGCCCCTGCCGTTGGAAACCCAGTCCTCATTGCTGTGTTTTCTCCCCCTGTTCCCACAGCCAACCCGACGCGAGTGGGCGGGCGGGAGCCGTACCCCGGCTCTGCAGAGGTCATCCGCGAGTCCAGCAGCACCACGGGCATGGTCGTCGGGATAGTGGCCGCCGCCGCGCTGTGCATCCTCATCCTCCTCTACGCCATGTACAAGTACAGGAACCGGGATGAGGGCTCGTACCACGTGGACGAGAGCCGAAACTACATCAGTAACTCAGCGCAGTCCAACGGGGCTGTGGTCAAGGAGAAGCAGCCCAGCAGCGCCAAGAGCGCCAGCAAAAACAAGAAGAACAAGGATAAGGAGTATTACGTGTGATCCCGAGGCCCGAGGAGGACGCGCGAGTAGAAATAGTCTTCATTTTATCTGAGACATAATATGAACTTATTTACTTTCCTTTTTATGAAGCACATACAAAAGAAGACAGGGAATGCAACCAGGAAGGAAAGACTGTTTTTAAAAAACAAAAAAACAAAGCAAAACAAGTATCTCATGCTCTTGTTTCTCACAAAATCAATCAAGCAAACAAACAAAAAACCAAAAAAAAAACAAACAAAAAAAAAAAAAGAAGAAGAGAGAGAGAGAAATACAGGGGCCAATAAATTCCCCAACATCCTCAGTGTTTTCATTTACTCTGCCTGTCTTTCTGTTGCTGGAACATTTCTACAAAGACAGTGACGACCACACGCATTCATAAAGCAAAGGAGTATTACAACATCGAGGTACAACACAATAACAACACAACACATAACACAAAAAAGAAGCTACCTATGATCCTGGATTTAGCCAAAGTGCTAGCGCTTTGCCGAGAAGTCAGTCAGTCCGAGGTCCAGAGAAGACTCGCGCGTGCGAGGAGGAGCACGGCCCGCAGACCCGGTGGAGCGCGCTGCCCGCGGCGCCTGGAGCCGCGGCTGGATCTTGCGTGTCCTGCAGAGGGCTGGCTGTTTCCAAGACTTGTGTAGGGACACATTCCAAAAGCCCCTTTCTGGTTGTGAGAGAGAGAGAAAAAAAAAAAATGTACGGAGGCCTTATTTTCAAAAATGTGAAATATAAGGCACGCGTTCACACTGCAGTTTCATGACGGAACCACGAGGGCATAGACGCAATCATTGGGAAATTTTCATGCACGCTTACTATGTTATTACATATGTTTATATAAAACCCATCTCTGTGCTTTCTGGACTGTGATAAGTGACGTTTTATAGCCTGTTGTATAGAAAATGCAAAATATATCCCTGCTCTTCAGCCATTTTTGGTAAACTCAATGTTCTAAGTGTTGCTAAGTATAGGGCGTTTTAGGGCATCAGAGCAAAAATTATTTCTGTCAGATTTTTTTTTTTTTGCCACCATTATAAATTGCCACAATTACTTTTTTTAAGAAAAAATTACAGTGTAGTGTTTATTCTAAGAAAGATATGTATGAATGTATATAAAGACTCGGCTGCTTCTTCTCTTACATGTACAGCTTCCATTCTGTTGTGGTTCAGTTTTAGTATTTGTATGAAAGGTGTGAATTAGAAGGTAAAAATATCTACATATATATCTTATAATCTTTTCTCCCCCAAATACTCACATCCCTACATGTGTTCACCATCTACACACACACACATACACACACGCACATACACACACACGCACACGCGCACACACACGCACACGCCGTGAGGAATCCATCAGACGTGATGGAAGACCCAAACTGCACTTGATCTTAGCCAAAAGGCCCAGAAGTGATCCGAAGACCCAAGCTGAAAAGCAGCACAGGGGCTCGTGGTGCCCAGGTAGGTAGAAAACGGGGTGATTGGCTCCACTGAGCCCTTGCTCCCAGGCGAGCCGGGATTTTACTCCCTCACAAAATGGAACCTTTTCTTAGCAAATACAATATCCCGGGTATGCGGCTGCATGAGTGTGAACCGTCATGCGGGCAGGTTATGGAAGTAAAATCGGTAATCTACACCTTAACTCTGGCTGCTGCAACTGAAAAGTTGGTTTCCAAGAAAACAATCTATATGTAGTCTCTGACCTGATGTGCATGATAAACCTTTTTTGGAAAGTAAATGCTTTCTCAACTAAAAAAGTATTTTCAATCATTTTTGATTCTGTATTACTACCCATTAAAAATTTCTCTTTATGTTAGTTTTCGACTAAATTTTAACTTTTCTGTTTTTACATCTCTATCATTAGATTTAGTTTTAGCTTAACATGCATTACATAGTAAGAAAGTACAGATTGTTCACTTGTTCTTGCATATTGTTTCAACGATGTTCATAGCAATAAATTATTTGTATGAGAAGGTGATGCCATGGAAGAGCATTATTGGGATGGAAAGCAAAAATCGGTCACATTACTTGAACATCTAAAATGACACTGGATTTCATACAAGACAAGAATACTTTTGGAGTTAGCTTTAATCAGCAAAGGCAAAAAATGCAAAATATTTGTGCATATTTTTAGTTGACGGAAAATGCCAACAAGTGGCCTGGATTTCAGACTCATAGTACCTTAGAAATATGAATAATTCATAGCAAATCACCACTGCCTATGGTTACCAAGCATTGTGTAAGAGTCTTAAAGGCTTCTTCATGACCCAGAAAGTAGATGGTGTAAACTGAAAATTGAATATCCATTACTTTTGTTTCAAGTCTTTCTCTCTTTTTTAATTTGCCAGGTTAAAGATTTCACAAGTCTTTCTCCCCCCACCTCTCCCATTCAGTCTTACTCAGGGAAAGCCAGTGAAATAAAAAGGTAATATAAACCACTAATTTACAGCTTAGGTTTTACAAAAATTGTCTCTCTTCCATTTGATCTAGTGAATTTGAGCTAGTTTTGTCTGAAAAGAGTCTGACATCATAAAATTGAGTAGTGACAGATCAGTGAAGTGTGATGTTGGGATTTCAACATTTCTGCCCAACATAAACTTTAAATTTTCATGCATGGCACTATCTAACATGGCCTGTAAATTATTTTTAATATTATTGGCCTACTCAAAAATCTAGTTGTTTTTTTTCTTTTCCTGAATGTAGAAAGAAAAGAGAGGAAACCAGCTAGGGAGAGAAAAAGATCAATAAAAATCTGAGAATCTTCATACCAAACGTATCAGGGTTCATGCCTAGTTTGTAATGACTAAAGGGTTTCACACTACCTGGCATAAATTTGATTACATCTCTAGACTGTAACTTTTCTGACTGAGTATGCTTCTTTTTTATCCATGTAATGTGTTGCCTTTAAAAAAAAAAAATCAAACGGACCACTACTATAATCATGTGTGAGGTGGCCAGTCCCTGAGACATCAAAGGAAGGCCACGTGATCTTACCCTTCTAGAGCTTTGTGTGATTGGGTATCTAAGGGGTTTGTTTTGTTTTGTTTTTCTGTTGCAAGGCCAATTTATCCATTATTGGAAATGCTAAGCAAGTGGAATTTACTGTTTTGTTAATAAAATATTTCTTAATACGACTGTTGATTTATTGATTTAAAAATTATATGCGGCACCATTTTGTGGTCAAGGGTAACAGGAAGATTGCATTTGAAAAGAAGTCTGGTCCTCAGACAAGCTGGGGAATAGTATTGACTCCTATTTTTTATATGTCAAAATTCAGTGCAAGTTTCTACATCCATGCATTTCAAGACAGAGCTGCTAAATGTCCCTTTATTTATATCTGTTCATTGTGTTTTACCTGAAGACACAAACTCACCGGGATAGTTAAATCCAACATAAAGAATATCATTTCATAAATATCGTTTTCTCTGTAAAAAGAAAGGAAATCTATGGTTCACTCCAACTTTCACCAGCTACACTTCACCTGATGTCTTTGATTCTGACTTTGACCTTAATGTACATTAAGTGCAGTAAGGTCAATCTTACAAGATGGTAAGGATCCTACAGCCTGATGTTATGTACAGCAGAACAAAGTACAAATGAAAGGTGGCTGCTAGTAATGCTATTATTTTTTGTAATAATGGAAAACATCAAAGGTATGTGCTTTGCGTTATTAAAAGTCTAAAGATATAAAGGAATGTAATATAAATATATTTTTTTTCACAAGGCAAATTCCTTTTTGGAAACCAGAGTACCCATCAGTAAGTTTTAGATGGTAACTGTTCTAAAATCTTACCCCTTTTCAGCAGTAAAAGAGCTGAATATAACGGCAGGATATATAATGTGTACATATATTATAGACATAAGAATTTTTTATTTGTTAACATTAAGATTTCTCAAAGGTGATATGTGTGATAATTCATGTTTCCTTGGTGTCCCAAATAAAGGTTACATGATTCAGCTCACCTTTACAAGGTACAGTGCTCCAAAGGTGGCAGCTGCATAAAATTTAGGATTAGTAAACAGACCAACAGTCACAGATTACTGTCCTGGTGAATGGAGGGGTAGAGCCCTGAGACCAGCCACTGGGCATCAGCTGCTACAGATGTGCACGGAATGTGTAGGGATGACAGAGTGGCATTGAGCATCAACAGCCAAATTACTATAATTTGGATCATCTTGGCAGGTGAACATTTTCCAGGGGGGTAAGTGTTTTATTACAACCATGAATTTCTTAAGAGAATCCAAAATTCCAAAATTCAGAACCACTGAAATGCAAACTTCGTTATAAACAAAACTTTTGTTATAAAATTACATGGGAATTGAATGGTTCATTGAATATTAAGAAAACATCAAGGAGATGCCAGGAACTCACTGAGTTGTGCCATCCTATTACACACAGGAAGTGACCTCGAGGGCTAGATGTCCTCCTGCCTGGACGACTTTCACGAAAAGCCATCTTGCCTCGTATTTACCAGTTCATGTCTCAAATTTCTGTTTAGCATTATCATGCAGACACTGTTCATCACACGCGTTTCCCCTCTGCAAACAGCCTCACGTGCATCTGATGGCAAGTTTTCCAAAGATGGGACCAGCTGGTGCAGCATGCTGAGGACAAGCCGTATACAGCCAAAATCCAGCAAGGTCCACACCAACCAAATCATCTTGCTTTAAACACATGAAGGTCACTGATATTTGAGAGTGACTATGAAAAGGATGTATTCAAATATATGGATATATTAAACCAAAGAAGGGGAAAAGAGCCCTTCAGGATGGTCACCTAGTGGAGGCGTCTTTGAT
>PVKN010033085.1:0-12120 GCA_004027915.1 Capromys pilorides
TTATTTTTCATTTGTTTTTACCAAATTTTCAGGTTCATATCTGGCATCCTAAACAACTAATTTGAACATAATGTTATGCAATAAAACAAACATTGTTAAATTCCTATTTCTTTGTTCAATGAAATTTTGTATTTTTCCTAATGTTTTTTTCTTATCATTTTGTATTCCTTAAAAAATAAAAAAATATAAAATATGTGTATAAAACCACAAGCAAGGGGTAAGCCTTCCAAACTGCATATTAAAAACCACAAACTTTTCGTGAAAGACAAAACTTTGTACATATATACTAGCAGGCTAAAGTTCTTCCAACTTGTATCTGAAGTATGAAAACATCATTGACAAGGGGATATTTGGGGACTCATGGTGCATTACCATAGTAACGTATGTTTCTCCCATAGGTGAGAAGTGAATCTGGTGTATGTTGATACATTCATGTGCAATAAAATGCCATGGTGAGCTTGGATTGATTTTTGTGCACTTCTAGGGTATTACATAGAAAAGGATTAGGTTTTGTTCTTTGTTTTTGTTTTTTTTTTAAATACCTGGGCTGGCCAAATAACTCAGTGGATTAAAGAACCTGCAAGCAGGTGCAGAGGCTGGAGGTTTGATCCCCTGAGACCACAACTGAGACTAGGCATGGTGGCACACGCCTGTAATCCCAGCTCTTGGGAGGCTGTAAACAGGTGTATCGCTATGAGTCTGATCTAGTAGTAAGACCCTGAACACCCTGTAGACCCTTCCCTAAAATACAAAATTAATTAATTAAAATATCTTCCAATCTTTCCCTTCAGTGAGCCCTGTGTTACCTTCAGCTGAGGCCAGCTTCATTTTGGGGATCAGATGAGCCAATCTATTGCCCCCCATGCCACATGTTCTTGGTGCTGTGTGTACAGCAGCAGAGACCAGAGTGACTTCATCCCATTGTGGGTGCCAAGGGCCTAATCTCTGGACTTCATATGGACAGCAGAACTTTCCATTTCAAACTTTTTGACTAACATGATTTTAGGGGAATAAAGCCACCTTTTAAAGGAAAATTAGTTTTTCTATGGAGTTTGTTTGCCAAATTATAAAGGGGATTCAATTGTATAGAACCAAAGTGTGGTTATTTTTGGTTTTTTTTTTCTGGGAGCCAAGAATTACTGGCTTTATGTATTACAATCATGTTTTTTGAGTAGTTTGTTATTTTTGCTCAAAACAAAATTAGTCTTTAGTTTTTCTAAAGAGAATAAAAGTTAAAAATTAGAAACAAAACAGAATTTCACTACAAACGATGGGTATTCAGTGGTTGCTATATTGCATATGACTGTGTTTAGTTGTTCAGATTAGGAGATATTAGCATGAAAATTTGGTTTTGATTCAAAAAATGCAGGTAGAAGATGAACTATTGAAGGTCATAGTCTCTAGTCTTTTCACCCATAGCTTTAGCCCAGGGCAGAAGAAAGCATCACCTGGACATGCCTTGATGTTCACTCTGCTCCACCTGCTTTAAGATGTGTGGGGAGTGCTCAGTTCTGCCTGCAGTGACACACTTCGGAAAATGGCTATTCCTGGCTGAGCTGTTGGATTTGGACACACACACACACACACACGCCTGAAATTGGATCGGCGGAAGCATCAGCTTCTTTGTGTTCTAAAAGGTCTAAGAGTTGGTTCCAAGTCATTGTCCTTTATTCTGCTCTCATGTCTGCCTGCCTTTTCCTCTTGGCTCCTAGATGGCGGGGTCTGAGACAACAAAGCCCAATCAGAAATGCAGAGACCAAGCCAGGTCTTGCAGAGGGGAGATCAACCCGAGCTGGGTCTCAGCTGTTCTGTTTCTGGTGATGCCCACCTACCTGGCCCATCTGTGTGCAATGAGATGTAGACTTCAGATTCATCCACCCTAGTGATACCTGACTCCCAGGGTTCCAGATGAAAGCGGGGGGAAGGATTTTCCATCTCCCCGGAAGATCTCTTAGGGCTCCAAGCCTGGTTTTCTGCTCCTCCTGACAAGCAAGTCTCACCCCTGTAACTGGGGTTCCTCTGGACTCTGAGATCTCACTGCCTTCATTTACACTCATGTTCTGAACACCTCCAACCAAAATTGCTCCCCTAAGTTTCAAAGCAGAATGCTTCCTGTATCTGTGTACATAGATAGGTACATTAGGAATAGAGAGAGCAAGGCCAGCTAAGTCATCAAAATATCGTACAAAGAGGTAAATGCAATATCAGTGTAGGTTGAGATACATGTAAACATAAAAATCTTAAGCTCCTTCCCCTATAATAGGTCTGTTTCCCCATTCTCCTCTTCCTCACCTTTGCCCTTTTAAGAGTAAAGAGTGGATAGGTATGCCAATTTTCTTTTCCTAACACCACAATACCGCAGAACACGTGAGTTATAAAGAAAACAATTTTCTTTAGCTCGCCCTTCTGGCCCAAAGTCAAAGGGCTATATCTGGTGATAGTCCCAGGGCAGCCTAGGGGATCACACAGAGATAGGGGACACTCGAGAGGAGACCTGCTCTCCAGACACCCCACCAATCACACAGCTGGCTTAACCCATTTAGGAAGGCAATATCTAATCACCTCTTAAAGGTCTTTCCTGATTCTCTCTCTTAATAGCTCAATGGAGGATTAATTTTAGCATGAGTTTAGAAGGAGCCATATCTAAGCCACAGCAGCTATGTAACAAACGGCTCCAGAGCTTAGCAGTTCTGAGCTCTTAGTATTCAACGCAGTGGTCCTGGGTCAGAAGGCTGCTGAGTGGGCATCTGGCATCCAGGACTGGAGGTTCAGCTCCAGGATCCCTTGCATGTTGATTGCCAGGCCTTGGTTCCTCCAAGGCTGTGGAAATGAAGGTCTTGGTGTATTTCCCCACCCATAGAGATCCCTGGATATTCAAATTCTTTAGTAGTCTGCTTCCCCCAGGGTAAGTGATCTAAGAAGGGCCGGAAGCCTCTCCTAGAAGCTGCAGCTCTTCCATAACCTCACTTCCTAAGGAGCGTGTCATCCCTTCTGCATGCTGTTGGTACCAACTCTAGTACAAAACAGGAGAGGATTCCACAAGCACGAAGGCCACGAAGCAGAGACCATCACTTACTATCTTATAAACCAGCTGCTATGATTTCTTAGACCTCCCACCCAACTTTTGCCAAAACAGAGTACTGGAAGGAGGAGTTCTTTACCCATTTCAGGATGAAGTGTCCTTGCTTCTCATTCAGCTCTTGTTTCTTGCGTGGCTTTCAGTGACAATGTGAACAGAAGCGATAATTGCCATTCCAGGGTCTCAAGGAAGTATCGTTTAATGATGTTACACTATAATCACAGCGGAGCAAGAGTGCATTCGCAGAATACAGGAGTCAAGCAGCATATTACTTTGAGGTCTCAAGTGTAGAACTGGTCCAGGATCTTAAAGTGAATTGAGTTTGGATCTTTCCTTGGGCTGCATTAGAATTATCTTTCCTGGGGTCAGGGGAGACACACTCTGGGACATTAGCCTGTGAAAGTGGCTACACACATAATGAGCCCTCATAGGCTAACCTCATTCCGCATGGAGAGGGCAGGGTTTTTGCTAGGGCTTTGGCCAGGGCTGGCATAAGTGCAATTCAAAAAAGCCCTTTAATCTCTGATGGGTATAATGGCTTTTTGCAGCTCCTTCATCTAAGAAAATCATTCTCAACTGCTGCTCAGGAATTTTCTACTTCTCCTAGGGAGCTATAGTTCTGATGCTGTTAGAAAACTAGTAAGAGAAATGATTTGGATGTTACCATTGGGCAATAAAATCAGTCAAGGTTTGGGGACTTCAAAGGCTAAAGTAAGACCAGATTTTAGAGATTGTGAAACAATATCCTGTTATATCTCATTGGATATTTGAGGTGTGAATGCAGAAAAGCCTCAGGGATTCTTTCAGTGATCAACACAGAGGACTTCACCTCTGCTCACCAAGATGTGTAGGGATTTCTCTCTGCCCACAGCAATCAGAAGGATGTCCCTTAATCTCCATTCAATTCTGACATTATCTGCCTGGATATAGGATCAGATCCCATAAGCTGAGCTCCCAGTCCCACAAGACCACCTCCCCTCAGATGCTACCGGCCGAAATTAAATTGTCACCAATAACATTTGACCAACCCATTACATATCAGGTTCTCAAAACCACATCCCTTAATTGGCTAGGGCAGTTTACAGTACCGGGGGGAGGGGCTTAATTATATTTGTCCACTTATTATGAACTTAAGTGTATTACAAAGGCTATAAATCAAGTACTGGAAGGAAGAGCAGCAGAAAAGAGTATATTTGGGGGGAGTTACGTGAGAGGGGTAGAGCTTCCATGTCCCTTTCTAGATCACCCCCTCTTGACTTATCTCCATGGGCTCAGCTACTTGAATCCACTGCTGCTCCTTCTCAGCTCTTTTGGGGGCTTTGTCATGAAAGCATGATTCACAAATCATTGGCCACTCACAGATCAACTCAACCACTGCTCTCTTTCTAGACATGGGAGCGTGAATCGGTGTTATGGCTTGTCTGGAGATACGTCACCCTCGAAAGCTCATGTACTGCTAGGTAAGGCTTTTCGTAAGGAACTGAGATGTGAGTGTTGATGACTGACTCGTTAGCAGGTGGGGATTGGTCAGAAGACACAGGTTGCTGAGGACAGGACCGGGAAGGGTGGATCTCCCTCCCTGGCTCCTCCCTTTGTGCTTCGTTTTACAGATGCTGTGATGTGAGCAGCTGTTCCTCGGCCCTGCCTTTCTGCCATGCTATCCTGCCTTGGAGCCACTGGGCTGAATCCTCTTCAAATTGAGACAAAATAAAGTCTCCTTTAATTTGTGGCTGTAGGGTATTTTTGTTCCAGCAATGAGCAAAGTAATTAGAACAATAGATCTCAGAGTCTCAACCTTCTAATTATGTCTTGGTTTTTTCCAGAGATCGCCCCCATCCTAAAGCTATCTATGAGTATACATAAGACACTCATCACTCTGGACATTCCAAGCATCTTAGGAACTGTACGTATGCAAGTACATATACCTAGAAGAGTGCATGAAGACCAAACGTATTTCACAACATCACAGGCATGTTCTATGGTCACTTAAACTGGACTTCTGCAGGGCTTAAGCAAATGAAAAGGTCAGGGAGGTATTGGGCTTCCACGTTAAACACATATATTGTTTCCAGTCAGGATAGGCTAGATTATAGGTAGTAATGCACAAACTCCAAATTGATGTCCCACGGCACTTTCTCATATTTTGTGCCCATAATGTGTCCATTTCGGTCTTCTCACTATAGTCACCCAGGGGCCGGTAAAGTATCTGCCAATTTGAACTTGGCAGGTGATAATGCCAGAAAAAGCACTTAGGAGAGTCCACTTGAGGAACATCCATTTCAGTCATTACCACTCAGAATTGATTGGCTTGATTGGTTACCTGACCCCACCCAATCACAAGGGGAACAGGAGATAGCTTGATTTGGGTTTTGTTGTTGTTGTTGTTGTTGTTTTATGAGTCTGGAGCAGGAAAGGTGAGTGAGTATTGGTAAATAACACTATTGACGACCATAACTGGCATCGCAATGAAGGAAAAAACCCAGATTCTCTCTTCTTTCACTTCCTTGTGTACCTTGGTTTCCGCAGACTGCGCCGCATCTGTGTCAGCATCTGGAAATGGCAATGTGGGACTGGAGACTATAATACATATGGCGCTTGGGAAATCACGCGCTTAGTAGGACGTGCTACTATGGCTAGATGGCACGGGTCTAGAGTCGGTGCCATGACTTTCCTGAGTCCTATTTAGCCTTTTGTGGGGGGAGGGTGCCTTTTGGCAGAGTGGAAGAGACTCTGTCATGGAATTAACTATAGAGGACTGACACGATGGCATCCACTCTAGGGTTAGCTACGCCCAGGCCACAGGAGAAGGGTACGAAGCTAAAGACACAGCAGGAAAGGGGACACAACTCTCATGGTTCAAAGGCAGAGAGAACCTTGTTCTGCCTATGCTTTTGAGACTCTTGAAGGCAGGGACTCCAGTTGCAGAGGAAATGGTACTGAGCATGGACAAATGGGATGCTACCGGATTAGAAAGCTTCTGCATGACAAAGAAAAACTAAGACAACCTACAGAGTGGGAAAAATGCTTGCCAGTCCTTGGACAGAAGGTGAACATCTAGAATATGTGAAGAAAAAAATCCCTTCCCAAACACCCACTCAAAAATGAATGAAATGGCAAGAGGAACAAGAGGTGCAGGATGGGAGAGGAAGGGGGAAAACAGAGATGGAACATCTAAGGAAAAAGTGGAAATAGTGCTCTGGCAGGTGGGAAGGGGATGGAGAGGGGATAATTTTAAAAGTTGCTATGTGTTATGTATATGCACCTACGCCTCAGGAGAAGTGTGATTATGTATCGTAAACATGTTAATAAAATTTAAAAATTCCCTCATTAAGAGAATCAAAGCAGTTTGGAGGGACTGAGGGGGTTAGCATCAGCAAGAATTTGGTAATGGTTAGGAAGGACAGACAGTGTTAAACCAGCCCATGAGAGCTAGAACTAAGAGAATGGAGTCACAGGGCAGGATCTACTGTTCAGACAAGGAGCCACAATGAAAACTGACCTGAGGCTGAAAGCAGTCTATCTTTTATCATCTTGCTGATCTTTTGGAGCAGCTGTCGCTGCTTGAACTTGGTGAGAAGCCAGTTAGCTAGGGATCTCCAGGGCCCAATGCCTGGGCACCACCTTCTTGGGGGAATGAGTGAGGGAGGGAGTAGATTCAATAGAGGCGCTAGATGGGACTCAAAATTGCAGTGACTACCGGCCTCTTATGTCACTGGAATTTCAATTTCCCTAAGAAGAAAATTGTTGTTTTCTCCATGGAAACAAAGGGGGAGAGTTAATTCCTAGAATTTAAATATCCCTAGGGAAATTTAACATTGGGAAGGAGTCCATGTGGTTCCCATTTTGGAACATCATACACACTCCAGCTAAGTGTCTTGTTCTATCCATTTCAGAGGCCTAAGCACCGCCAGCAGAAGTGCCCCTGTCTCTGGCCCTAGAAACTTAAGAATTGGTGTCAGTGCCCAGAGGCACCCTCTGGGGTTTCCTTTTTCAGACCACTGGTCTCCTCTCCTGACTAGGGCTGCACTGAGCAGGTGAGGGTAGAGGAGGAAGCACTTGCACCCCTTTCCAGCCCTCCTTGATACCCTGGCAAGGTGCTGCAGCAATGGTCAGGTCTCCTTTACTAGTTGAGTTGGGTTCCTGATCTGACACACTGATCCTGTCCTGTGAGATTATTCTAGGAAGCTTTCTGGTCTTTATGATGTGGGTAATGGTGGTTATTAATCAGGTGCTTTTATTTTTTTTTTTTTTTTAATTTTATTTTAGGGCCAGGGAGAAAGGTCAGGGTCATGAGTGCCTGCCTGGCAAGTGTGAGGTCCTGAGTTCAATCCCTGGTTCCACATAAAAAATTAAAAAAAAAATAAATTTTATTTTAAGGAGAAATAATGAGACAGCTTCAAAACAGGTTAGTAGGACAGTTATAATAATTAATACATTGCACGTTGTTATCTTCATAGTAGTTGTTCAGAGTACAAGATGCAGACATGATATCTTCTGTAAACACTATTAGTACAAATCTTTTCATTGAACTAAGTGAAAGTAGCTGTAGAGTCCACTAGTCCATAATACTAGCGGGTTATCAGCAGAGCAGGCAATGTCAGAAGCTGTTGACTTGAGCCTTTTACAGCTCAGCATATTAATATGGCTTCACTTTTTATACCTCATGGTTAGACTTTTCTACTGCATTACTAAGACCAAGGTAAAATAAGACCCAAATAACAAAAACAATGTAACTTTTATATCTGACAAGGTCAGTCAAATCCCCTCAGGATTTACCCTGAAACCTTGTACAGCATTTTGTAGATCTTTTGTCAGTGTCAGCCGTCTGGATGAGTCACGGCCATATTTGATCGATTTGCTCTCTGTGAAAGCCTGAGAGAATGTTTTCTCTCTCGGTGACTGTCCTTAGGCACACTACACATCATTAATCCCTTTCCTCTGTGACCCCATAATCTAATCAGATGCTTTTGAATTGAGGCAAAAAGGTAGCAACCACTGCCTATGCCTGCAGCCCAAGCCCAGGTTTAATTCAGAGCTCTATGTTAAGGGCTCCTTATCCCTGATCCCTGGCCTATCCGGTAAAAGGAAACAGTTTCATTCTATTGCAACATTTTTTACAAACCTGTCTTTGAAGGTAGAATGGACCTACAGTGTTTCCTACCCAGTATCCTTTTCTCCTCCCCACTATCATTCTTCTGGGACAAAAGCATTTTTATTTTGAAAACTTTTTTATTCCTACCATGCAATTGGAGCAGGAGATTGTCAATCACAGGCCATGGGGCCAGCCCATGATCCAAGGTGAACCAATCATAGCAGCAGTAATGATTATCCTCTGGCAATCACGTGCTTATCTCCTTGTGCTTATTGTTCAGCTTGTTGTTCTGTTGGATGCTGGCTCAAAAGAGACTTTTTGGGGTAATAAAGCTTGTAAGAGATGAGCATAAACCATCCAGAACTTAGTAAGTCTTCCACTGCGGATAGAATCAAAACCCTAAGCAACAAATCTGCTAGAATGTTCCAGAAATTTCACACAAACCTTGCTCATCCACTATTCCTTAGATGTGCCCAACCCTTCCTGAAGCTAGGAGCAAGCATCTGAGTCCTGACTTAGAGATTAGGGAGGAAGTATGGGCATTTAAAAAAAAAATCTTTTAATCATTTGGTACAGTGTCTCAAAATGCAGTTAAGACTCCTAGAGATCCTCAGCCTCCCCAGCACTAGAATTAGGACGTGCAGCACCATCCCCAGCATGGCGTGCCTGGAATTGCAGGGCTGGCAGGGCATGCAGTACCAGGGATCAAACCTAGGTCCTAGTACTTGTCAGACAGGCACTTAGACCGTGACGCTATCTCCCCATCTGCAGGGGCTTTTTCGAGTCCCAGTCATCCCTCTACCTGCAACCTTAAACCCTTAACCATATAGATTAGGTAAAGTGAGAGCATAAGCTCAACAGTGATCAACCCTCCCTAAGTGGATCAGGGGATGCTGTTAGCTTGATGAGTTTTCAGAACACTGAAGGACCACAGCAGAATCTTCTAGAGCATCCGATGATGTAGGAACTGGTGGCTGCGAGGGAATTCTGCAGTATGAGGAATATCTGCCTCACAAGCCAGACTAGGGGGAGCCACAGACTTGACCACAGAAGACCCTGACCTCTCTCTTCAGGCAAAAGAACTCCTTGGCTTCAGGCTATATCTGTTTTGGAGTAGACGAGCAATCTCTTATTTTAAATGACCTCCAGAGTTCTGCAAGCAGAATCTCAGCTCACTGCATATCCTCAAAAGGGAGGCTGCAGAGAATGAAGCAATGTAGCTGGTGCCATCCTTGGACTCAGATTGTCCTTCCTCTGTGGCCCCTCACCTTCTGATATGTGAAGTGACATTTCCACTCAGTCCTGGACAGGGTCTTGAGCTAACTTTGCTGACTCATGTACTGACCAACACCGCCATCTAGTGGGAGCCTTTGGAAACCATCTACAGCTCACCCCCAGCTTTTATACCTCACTGACCTGGGGGCAGATCCCCTAACTTCAGTCCAATCGCTCTTAAATTCAGCCTCTCAGCCCCTACCTACTCTGCCCACTGTGGTGTACGTGAGCACAACCCTCTACACAGGAACAGGGCTCTACAACTTGTAAGCTATGCTTACCAGGCTCTGTGGTCCTTGGCAAAAATGCTACCTGCCACCCATGCGTCCTGGTCTCTATCCATCGACTTGTTATAACGTAGGATGGCAGTGTCCATAACTAGAATTTTTTTCTAGGTCTCACCATCTATTTTAAGTGGATTTTAGCTGCCTCATATTCCTACCCAGTAGCTTTAGAAATTGTCAATGCTAGTTGACATCTTTGTTACCCTGGTGACCATCAAAGCTACTGTATTTTTAAAACTGCACTCTAGTTCACTGGACTGATGTATGCTCTTGCCATTCTATGATGGCCACTCTCTACCCAAGCTTAGTGAGCTACCAACATCCATGTGAAATATCAGGGGCACTGGTATCTATGCTGAAAGAGCCATTGTCACCAGATGGCCCCAAATGTCTCAGTAATTGGTGCCATTTTCAAGGGCATTGGCTATTCCAAAGTTGCTGTTAAAATGGTACCATCTGCCCACAGTTGTCGTTGATGACCCTCCTACACACCCAGTGTCCCACAGGAACACAAAAACGAGATTCCTCTACAGCCTGCAGCCTAGCAAAGAATTTGTATTGGGGGTAATCACCTAGTTTCATTTACGCTCACTTACGCGTCCACCTTCCCTTCTGTGCACTTCTCAGACCTCAGATTAGAACAGCAAGGCCCCATCAGCGACTCTGGGCATGGATCCACCCAAGCCAGTAGGGATTCTTTGTAGAACACTTCAGTGTGAATCATAGTCGGGCCTGAGACCCAGTGGGAAAACTAAAGAATTCTACATTACTGGTCTATTTCTCATCTTGAGAGAAGGGTCGCTAGTGAAAGATCCTCAGATCTGGATCCCTGGCCTGATTCTGGATGGGTGTAGACAGCCAGAAAGCAGCTGACCCATTGTCTGTCTGTTGTATATTCTGTTTCTCTTGGAAGCCTGTGGAAGGTTGGGGGAGGGTAGAAGACAGAAGAACAAGGGACTGGGTTGTCACCATGAAAACTTCACACTTAAAGTTGAATGTGTCCACACTGTCAGGTCATTGGTGGCCTCCTGACGTGAAGTCCTTTCCTTCATGTAATGCGGAATTGATGGTACTCAAATGGACTGACTGGCTTGGTCTCCAGTTAGGCCCGCAAGAAGATAGATGAAGAGGTGTCTCTATTTTTGTCCGTTGTTGGTCATGTTTGCAAAGCTGCTGCCATCAGCACAAACCCCAAGGATGAGGCTAATTCTCATCCACTGGCTGATGGCTCCACCCTGCTGTTTTGAGACTTAGCCTTTCTTTTCCATCTGTCCCCAGGGAGGGTCCAGGGAGGGCCAGAGCGTTGACAGCTTCTACAAGGAATAAGACTTAACTGGGCTGGTAAAAGGCAAGTGGCTCCGGTTTGCAGAGTAGAGGCCTCGCTTCTTGTTTCCCTGCCTCGCCGTCCCTGTGTCCGACATTATTCAGTTCTATTTAGCAAGGCCTCATTGCATTCCTGCTGCATCCTAAGGCCCACGCTGCAGTCAAGAAATCCGCTATTTATCAGAGTGCCACGGTTATTGAGGAAGACATAGAAGATTAATCTAAATGCAATAGGCAAGACCATAAAAGCTCTGAGGGAGAAAGCTATTCAACATGTGAAAAGAAACAGCAAAAATTCAGAAAGGACAAGATCAAAACTAGGAAGTCTACAGATACATTTAGAAACTGGTAGAAGTCTAAGTCTTAGTGTCAGAAATTAAGATGAGACACTGGGGAACATGTGTGTGACCTGCCCGTGTGCCGGCGAGATGTCTGGCTCTCGGTGCCACCCACCAGTTTCTGAGCAGTATCTGGCGAATTTTCCTACTTGTACCTCAGCCCGAGAGATGCATCTCTCCAAGTTCTGGTCATGGAAGAGGATGAGGAAATACCAGGAAGCAGGCTGAAACTGTATTTGCAGAGCCCAGAAATTGACCCGTTGTTCATTTGCTGCTGGGCTACTGTTTCCTAGGTAATAATGGTGGCAGTCGTAGAAAACAGACGAAGAGGTCAACCGTGTTTCTCATGGAAGTTATATAATTCAACTCACTCATACTTTATTTTCTTCAGAATAATGACTTGGTTCTTATCCCTGACTCCCAGAAACAAGATCTGGAGTGTTAGACAGATCATCACATACTCCCCTGCTCTCCACTAGTTACCGAGCCCCAGCTGTGAGGTCATGGCCCATCTATATCCTCTGAACTTGCCTTCCAACAGCTACATCTTTATCAGATCAGACCTGATGGTCATTGTTATGGTTTATGTCTAGTTGTCCCCGCAAAGCCTCATGCAATCATGGGGCAGGGACTTCTAGAGTTTGAGACATGAGTCATGATCCACTAGGATTATGTGTTTTAGTACTGATGGGGTACAATTGGTTCCTCCCTGGAGCATGACGTGGGCCT
>PVKN010033086.1:0-12125 GCA_004027915.1 Capromys pilorides
TATGATTTCAGTCAAATTATTTTGCCCTCTGTCTTGCCTTTATCCTCTATATTTTGAGTGTCTTAATTGTATCTACATCTTGGGCAATGATCCCATTTCATTAAATTAAGACTTCGAGAAAGAATAAAAAATGATACTGAGCACACAGCCAGTCTTCAACAAGATACAGAAGTTATTGTCATCTAGCCAGGGTCATGCACAATGCTATTCCCGTGATTTCTCCTTTGGTGTCTATTTCATAAGGTCCATATCCACAGAGAAACTACTAAGTACTAATCTATTACTTGTATTTTTTTGCTTGTGATCATTTGAATATTTAGTTAGTACCCAGTTGACCTCTTTTAAAAGCTAAAACCTACTTTTTAGTCTTTTGTTTTGTCCTAATGTGATATTGAAAGTAGCTGTTATAATCGTTAATATAGTAGGTAAATTCTCATCTCAATTTTCAAAATTTCATCAATTTTAAGTGTTAAATGATTGGATTGTGATTTTATTTATTTATTTATTTTGTGGCGGGAAGGTCTACAGATCGGACTCATAGTGATCTGCCTGTTTACAGTCTCCCAAGAGCTAGGATTACAGGCATGCTACCATGCCCAGTCTCAAATTGCCATCTCAGTGAGTCCCAGGGTGGGGTGGGCACAGCAGGCTGGGCGATCAAACTTCCAGCCCCTGCTGTGATTTTTTAATATGACTATGTAGATCTTCAAAGTAAATTAAAAAGAAATGATATTTTTTGAAAGTTTTCGAAGTCTCACACTTACAAAAAACGCTTTTCTATCTCTCAGTAGAGTTTTATTTTTTTGTTATTGTTGTTGGTTTCGTTGGCTGGCTCTGGCAGCCTCAAGGGTGGGTCTAGTGAGGCATGTGGAGCTGGGGATAGAACCACGGTTCCCTGAGCCTGGCTGAGTTTGCCTAAGGGGCGCTTTAAACAACAGAGCTACTGTGCAAGACCCCTCAGTGGAGTTTTTATTGCTCCATAAAATTTCCCACATGTTCTTTCTTATTATCACATAATGTGTTTTTACTGATCATAAAAAGAATTTTCTGCTCTTGTGTATCTAAGTATGGGAAGAACAAGTCAACATGAAAGTTCTTACCTAAACTGAGGACTTTGCTCACAAAGCCATTGCTCTTTTTGGAAGACGATTGGATTCTGAATCAGGGACTACTTGCTAGACGTATTTTATACTTGAAACTAAGATTTGCTGTTTCTAATTTTTTTCCTAATTAAATGCACTTTTATTATGCTCCATTCTTACACATTTCCTGCTTGTGAAGATAACTGTCACTGCTCTACCAAGTCTGCATTAGAGTTGATTTAATGACAGATGCAGTGAGCACTCAGGAAAAGGACTTGTGGTGATGCTGTGGTGACGACCTGTGGTCCAACTTTATGCAGGGCCAAGACAAGCAATGTCCATACAATGACCTTGGAGCTCAGCTTGGAGGGATCAGTAGGTGTCACCTAGGTAACTTGTGGCCATTCCAGGCAGAGGCACGGGACAGGACCTAGGGTGTCAAGGAACAGAGTCTGTGTGCCTCTAACACAGAGGTGGGGAGTGAGGAGAGAAGAAGCACTGAATGAGAAAAGCCATTAGGATTAGGGGCGATTTAAATTCTTTTTTTAATTTAAACCTCAAAATAACATTTTTCTCTGATTAAAATTATTTTTAATTGGCTCACAATAACAATACATATCCAGGGGTGCAGTGTGATAATTTGATACATGTATACAATGCATAATAATAAAACAAAAGGATTTTGTCATTTGAAAGAAGACAAAAGCCACTTTGAAAAAAGTTAAAAATAGAAATACTGTCAAGGTATCTAATACCACATCTACATTTTTTCTTAGAAACTAGGATAGTTCTGAATGTTATACTACCTGTGTTCTTGATGAAATACTTTCATGACAGTTGATATCCATTAGCCTAGAGTGAGAAAAGCATAGCCTGTTTCCCACCCCTGCTTTCTTGGAAAATGTGTTGCTTCTATCAAAGTCCAAATCAATGCACTGAGATGAAAAATTGCTGAAGGCACTATAAATATGCTCTTTGCCTTGATGGTGATGCTACATTATAATAAAATGTCCATAAATTGGAAATGTATTAAACATCTGTAACCTCTTAATAGCACAGCCTTGCCCACTTTAAATGTGCTCAGGGCACTCACTTTAGCCTACATTTAAGCAACATCAGCTAAGATAAGCCTATTTTATAAAAAGTGTTCAATGCCACATACATATATTGAATGCTTGAATTAGAAATTATGGCAAGACAGCACACTGCAGAGTATAAGTTGTTCACCTTCAAGATAGGACAGTACCTCCTAGAGAAGCTGGCTACAGCTGCCCAGCTGCACAAAAGGTGATCATTCCACGTATTACCAGCCTGGGACCAGATTGGAATTCAAAAGTCAAAGCATGGTTTCTACCAAATACATATTGCTCTTGCACCATTGTCCACTCAGAGAATTACAAACCAACTCAGGTAGGATTGAAGAAAGAAAGACAGGCAGAAAGCAGACAAATTAGTGTTTGGAAACTATGCTTTTTTGAAGGTACAGGACACAAAACTTACCCAGGCCTTTTGTTTTCCCTTCCAGAAAATACACTTGAAAATTAGAAAGTTATAAGGCTCTCAGAGAAATCACAAGCCCACAAACTGGGCTGTAGGCCTGTGCTCCTCAGGTCTGAACTGTGCTTCCTTTCACAGAGCTGCATCCACAAGGGAACAGCAATGTGGTGGCAGCAGATCTTCACCTCAAACACATGTAAATAATTTGCATTCTAGCCACAGATAGCTGCAGTGCACAGCACGACAGGCAGTGGACAGGAACATCTTAGATCGCTTTTCTTGAAGGCACCTCTGGGCCCCCATAACTCCACCCAGGTCTGAGTCATGTTAGGTCTCATGTCTCCGAATGATTGTATTCCACTCTTGAGCATGTGCTCTTAAATTTCTGCCTAGTAAATCAAGATTGTCCAGTCCTGAAAATTCTTCTGTAACAGGAGTCAACAAACCGACAATTTAATTCTACAGGTTGACTGGGTTTAGGTTGTCTAAATCCATTTAGGGAACCTGCCTGAACTCTCTGTGACATGAAAACCTTTAAGCTACATGTCCTAAATTGGCCTACAGTCCTGTCTGCCATTTTCTTGTCAGTCCCTTGGTGAGCAGACCACCTCTTCTTCTGTAAGTGTAGCTCTCTGTAACAGTCACACAGTTCCTTTGAGAAATTCAAGCATGATGGCGGTAGGTCTCTTTTATGAATGTTTTTGTAAACTGTAGTTGTTAGTCCTCTGTCAGAAAAGTAGGTGTCCAAGTATTTTTCCCATTTTGCAGGTCATCTCTTCACTCTACTGATTATTTTCTTTTCTGTGAGGAAGATTTTTAAATTCGATATTATTCCATCTGTTAATTCGTGGTGCTATTTATTCCACAATTAGGGTTCTATTTAGAATTTCTTTTCCTGTGCTCATGGCTTCAAGGTTTTGCCTATTTTATCTTGTAGCAGATTGTTTCTGTTTTAATATTTACATCTGTGGTGCGTTTTGATTTTATCTTGCATGGTGACAGTTATAGTAACTGGAGGTTTTCGCTGACGTAAAATCCCCTCGGATTGAGAAACCTAGCAAGAGAGATTATAGATACTATGTTTTCTTTTCACTAAACACTATCATACATAGTATTATTTTGCCATGAGTAATATTTGTCACACACAGTAACATTTAACAAGTGAGGTTGAAAATTGTAATAGCTGTTAGCTCTCCTATAACATGCAAAGCACCATCATACATTGTTCATACATGCCTTATCCACTGATTTTAATGAAAATTTATTAAGCTCCTACTATTTATAAGAAGCTACTTGCTAGATCCCTGATCAAATGAGATGATACTGAAAATAACCTAGACTACAGAGGAAGACAGAACAGTAAGCGAGTGTGTGCAGAAGCCTGAAGGGAGCCTGCTGGGCTGTGAGAAGAGGAAAACGATCAGAACGCCAGGTAAGGGGTGGAGCTCTTAGGGAGAAGCGAGGCTCGGGGCAGGACTGCGCACTGTGGACAAGTCTTTTTCGGGCTGATGGATGTCAGTAGTGGGTGTATAAGCTCTACAACAATATCCTAGGACATGTGCTACAATTATAATAATAATGGAATGTTTGGAAAGGCAGACATTCAAGTTTAGGGTCACTTAGCAATATACCAACAAAGCTACTATGTCAATTTTCCCTGGATTACTGTTATTTGTCATTTTCAGTCAAGTTAAATGTAATTAGAGACACTCAGGGAAAATACTTGACAAGTTTAAAAAAAAAAAGACAGCCATACAAAGATAAAAAATAATAAGCCCTGTGCTGGGAAGGTTCACCAGGCACTCTCAACCGCATATTCTGCGGTCCCTCTACCAACTGTGCCGTTAGGCAGAGCATGCACGGCAATTTCTGCTTTTTGGAGAGCAGTCATTGCACTCAGTGCTTTAGCGTAGTGCTCACAGAGCACGCTTGCGCTCCTCAGCATGGCTATATAGCTCTCATAGGGCAGTGTAATGGCGCGTTGTACTCCGGCTTGCCATTGTATTTTAGCATCGGGACACCATCATCATTTTGCAGTCCTTGAAAGCAGTTCAATTTCTGTACTTAGAGCTGAAGTTACAGCGTCTTCAAATTTAAAAGGCTAGTTTACTGCTGTCCTCCTGAAGAAACAGAACCAATCAATGTAATAAAAAAATGCAGGATCGTTCTGTATTTTGTGCAGTTGCTGTTGCAGTCCTGCGACTCAGACAGAGCGGCGAACTGCCTGTCACGATGGAACGTTTAGAAAGTTGAACAGGACTTGGCCCAAGATAGGTGGCCCAGAGTTAGAAAGATGGATAGGTGTGCCAGTGAATGGATGGATGAACAGTGGGTGGCAGGGTGGTATGACAAGGTGTTTGTCACCATCAGGAACTTTACAGTCCTCCTCTGTGCTGTATGAAGCAGAAGTACCCCTTCACTGATTTCAGAGCTTCGAATTCCAATTCTTTTAGCAAAGAATTAAAGAGCAGATGGAAAATCTTGAAATCGAGGACAGCTACAATTTAGTTTGAAATCTTTTTCCTAAGAGAGAAGAACTCAGAGACCCACAGTCTTTGTCACAAATACTCTACTTAATGATCAGGCACAACTTGATCACTCCCCTTCCTTTCTACAAGATTGATTAATTGCCAAGGCCCTCATGCAGCATTTTAGGGGGACATTTCAGACTGTCTCTCATTTTTATTTCTATTATCCTTTTTGTTTAAGCTCTATCACCTTACTTCTGTGCTGCTAGTGTCTCAGACATTCTCTTTTTCTTTCTGCTTTTCCACTATGTTCATATTAATGCTAAAATTCAAACACTCATTTGGTTATTTCCTGTTTTCCAAAACTTTCAGTGGCTGAGCAAGATAAAGCCCAAATTTCTCATCCTAACCTTTTGCAGTTCCCATCACGAGGCCCTTTGTATTTATGTGTGCAGAAATCTATTTACATCTGAACGCTACCTTACATTCTGCCCAGAATATTTTTTACATATCACTTCCCAATATTCATTCTTTTGAATATCTACCCAGAACTTTCTGTGTGCTCTGCAGGCTAGACCTCGAGTGGGGGAAAGAGACAGTAAGAAAAGACAAGCTTTTGTCTTCAGGGAGCTCTTTGTAGACTGTGCAGCTAAGCTACTCTGGACAGTAAATATGCTCCATGTAAACAGATAAGACCAAGCTGCTTGAGGGGTTCAGTGGAGGGCACTCGGGGGTGAAACCAAGGGCTTCCTGCTTTGAACTGCCTCTGTATCTCTAGCTCAGAGCTTCCCATTTTATATCCACATACCATGTTTTTAAATAAGTTATCACCCCTGGAATCAGACAAGGAATCTCTCCACCTCTGTCTTCCACCGAGGCAACACTCAACAACACTTACAGCACTGGACAGCTGCTAATTACTTTCTTTAGGAAAGATGCCCTGAGAGATGCTTGTATGAATTTTCACAAATGATTTCCACAATGCAGTGGACAATTTAATGTTTTATTCTTATTTCTATTTTAAATAGTGACATGCTATCATTTTTAATAACAAGTGTTATGTGGAAGAGGTAGGAAGCAGAACATTTAAACCTTGCTAAGTATTAAGACGTAAATGATTTGGTGATGAACAAATTAATGCTCCTCTTTCTCTGCGGGTGCTTCCTGTATACCTAGGACTTCATAAGGTCTCAGAAGAGAAGAAATCAGACACACTCAAAAATTATTTTCTTTTCCTTTAAAATGCAATATGCTTAATTCATGAAAACTATGTTAGTTATTCCAAAAAGCCACAAACTCCAGGTCCACGCAAGGTGTTGTGACAGATATTTACAGTACCACAGCACTGCACACTGCGGCTGAGAAGGCTGGGAATGGAGCCCAGATAGATTGCTGCTTGTGTGTTTGGCTTCAGGTGATGGACAAAATACTAAGGCTGGGGTGACAATTACAGGGCAACGAGACGGGTTCTTTCTGAAGGACTCCATCCAATTTCCAACATTTCTTCCCTAGCCAATCAAGCTGCCTTGTTTTGTCCTCTGCTAAGAGGTGACTTTTCATTCTCCAGCTGCAATGCAATGAAGAGACAGAACTGCAAGTGAGGAAGCTTTTCTGTGCAGAGGGAAAATGAGCTGCACTGGCTTTGGCAGGATTTGATAGCTCCTCCATATGAGGGACTGAGTATTGTGCCCTAACAACGCTAATAGCCTGGCTTAGCCACTTCCTCTCATTTGAATGCATCTTTGTGGTCTAGTGAGGGTTTATGAACTTTAGAGCTTTTTAAATATCCTGATGAGCTGGGTATGGTGGCATGCCCCGTAACTCCAGTACTTAGGGAAGTTTAGCCAGAAAGTCATGAGTTTAAGTCTCACTAGAGCAATTTAGCAAGCTCCTTTGTAAGAATAAAAAGACTTGGAGATTCAGTCAGTGGTACAGCACTCTGGAGAAAAACAACAAACAACACCAACAAAACAGAATGAAGCAAAACCCTGGTGAGGCTAGCTTGGCTGCAGTAAACCCAGAGGTTACACTGAAGGTCACAGAGATTCCGTGTGGAGCTGTGCGATTAATACAGCAGGAGGACAGGGAATCTGACCTTGGGAAGCTGCAGTTCTGACTGCGGCATGGATTTCTCTCTAGCTACCTGAATGTTTTTGAGATTTAGATTATTGTTTGTAAAATGGAGATAACGTATCTGCTAAGGGGTTTTGGCAATTAAGTTCTATTTTAATTGTGGACGAGTCTAAAACAAGAGGCTTTCCGTGTTTATGATCGTCTGAATAATAAACAGAGTCTGAAGGAGCCCAGAGACCCCTTCCACACTCAGTTCCAGCCCTGTGGATATTATTTTAATTTAAAAAATGTTCGCTTGTCCATATTTGTAGTCCACATTTGCATTCATCCTGGGGAGTTGGTAGATACACATCACACACCTTCCACTTCTTTTTCTTTTCCATCGTTTTTTGGCTCTCTCTCTCCTTCTCATTTGCCACAAAACCCTGGAGACGGAACTTTTGTGAATGACAGGAACTAATGTTAGAATCGGGATCAAAATGCAAGAGATTATGTAACAAGACCCTAAATTATAAATCTAAAAACTGCCTCTTTAGTGCCTTCTTAGACACTATAGAACTTTGGCATTTCATGCTCCTCTGGGGTAAGCTAAGACCAGTTCCCATTGACTCCCTGGAAATGAAAAAATAATTGACATTTTCTCCTCCTGCAACTCTGTAACTTTTATGTACTGTGCTTATGTAACTTACTAGAAGAGTTGAAATTTTTGTCTAAACTAGTAAATGATATGTACTGTAGTAAGAATTTGTAAAACTATCAAAGTACTGTGAGAATTGTTGGGTTCCCAAAGTTTGCCTTCTATTTAAGCTACAGAAGGGATTTTATCCCAGAATTTTTGTCAATTCAGTGAAGAAATCTGTTGTCTTACTAAAGTACTTACTGCTGCTCACTGTTTGTGCCTTAAGTGACATAAGACAATACTAAGCAAATGCATAGGATCTGTTGCAGAAGGCACTCTGGTTAGGAGACAGACAACTTGGCAAGCTGAGTGTAGGCTTGACTACAGCCTTCCTAGGCCAGGGCCCTCACATTAGACCATTGTTTCTG
This sequence comes from Capromys pilorides, assembly GCA_004027915.1. Lineage (NCBI taxonomy): Eukaryota > Metazoa > Chordata > Mammalia > Rodentia > Capromyidae > Capromys > Capromys pilorides. The sequence goes on from PVKN010033086.1 coordinate 8,168, forward strand.
GTGACCCTGATTGATTAGATTGTAATACTTATTATCCCTTTCAAGATTGTCTCTGCTGATATCCATAGAGAGCATTTATATGCTATTTTTTGTGTCTTCCTTTACTATCAAATATGTATGGCTGAAAGACTTACCAGAATTATCAAGAAAAACAGTGATTAAATTACCATTAGAGTTCGTTGAGTATTTGCAGTGTCCTAACTGTTGAAATTTGAATTAGCAAAAGTTGTTTCATTTAATCTCTATGGTAGACTTGAAGAAAGTTATTGATGTCTTTATTTTATAGCTGGAGAAACTGTTGCTAAGAAGTGAAAGAAATATCTTTTTTTCATGGTACCAGGGATTCAACTCAGGGCCTTGTGCTTGCCAGGCAAACACTTAATCCAGTGAGCTATCTCCCTAGCCTGTGAAAGAGATATCAGAAAAAGCAAATATCAGAATCAGATCTTGACTTGAAATCTCCTGGTTCCCTGGTTATGTCCTCTTTGTGTAGTATTGTGCCTCCTTAAAATACCCAAAGTGTGTGATGGCTATTTTGCTTCTTTCTAAGAAATCTCTACTATTCAATGTACACTGGTTTTATAGTAGCCCATTAGGATGAATGTGGGAGAAGAGACCAATACTAAACTCTGTAACATCATTGGTTACATCTTCATTTGTCAGTGAAGAGAGCTGGTCAGAGCAAAGCGCTCATCCACCTTACTTACCAGATTACATGAGACAATGTGCCTAGAGATAGTCTATTTACTAGTTTAATTGTTCATTAAACACATTTTTAGATGTCCTGCCAAGCTTATAGGTGGAGCTTTGGGGAGGTGCTTATAGGTGGAGCTTTGGGGAGGTGATTGGAGGCTGGGTTGTGATACCTGGCAGTGGATCAGCCCTCTGATGAGTTGATAGCTAAATTTGATATGGGAAGACGAACCCCCACCGGAGGAGGAGGGCTCCTGGGGCCATGGCCCAGAAGTGTCCGTTTCCCTCCTCCTCCCTTGATCTCTCTTTCTTTTTTACCTATCATGCCATAAACAATGCTGCTTTGTCCCACCTTGGATTCAGCTAACTATGGGCTAAACCTCTACAAACTCTCAGCCAAAGTGATGCTTTCTTCCTTTAAGTTGTATGTACTAGGTGTTGTGTCTCAGTTATGAGAAAATAAGAGCCATGTAAACATTTATTGATACCCTGGTAGACTTGAGTAGGCATCATTTATTGTTACAAAGATAGAAAATGTGACAGTACTACAATGAAAGGTTCTGCTCAAGTGGGGAATAGAGGTATTTAAAAGATAATTATCATACTCATCATTCAGCACTTTGCAGAAGTGTTGACATCTCTAGAATCTTTCTGTATTTGATAGATATGCAACTTCGATATTTCCATCACATGCCAGCCATATTTTGTAGTAGTTAGCCATATGCTATATTAATAATAATATGTTAAAAATGTATGATTACGTTTATCTCCATATAGAAAGTGTACTGCTCTATGGACAGAGATTTTCTCTTTGTACTTCCAAGATTTTATCTTATACCTGCCATTTACTTGTGACTAGGAATATTTGGGCAATTACGTTGTATAGTACTAAAATTGAGTAGCCCACCAACTTCAATTGAAACCTAATAATAGCTTAAGATCCACCTATGGAGTTAGAAAAATATCTCAGAGGAGGAGAAAGGAATGGGGATCAAGCATATAAGGAAAAGCTGAAAAGAACCATGAGAGAGAAAAAATAAAGGAGATGTGGCCAGCATGCACAACATGAATATCACAGTTGGGTCTTAAAGACTCCCCATAGGGCCATGTGTTTCAAACCTTAATTATCAACTTGATACTATAGAAAGATGTTGGAAATTCTGAAAGATGTCTGATTTGACATCTTCAAATCATTTGGGACTGCTCTAGAAGGGGACACAGGAGCTGTGGCCCTTACCTGTTTCTCCTTTTTTTTCCTTCTTGATAATGAATTGAGCATTTTGCCTTGTCTCTCTCTCCCCACCATGATGCACTCTCCTTCCACAAGCCCAAAAGCACTAGGACTGAACTATCTAAAACTGCAATCTAACATAGACTTTCTCTCTAGCAGCTGATTATCTCAGATATTAACTACAGAAATCTGACTACCACAGTGAGTAAGAGAACTAGTAAGTGATCTGAGAGGCAGAAGCAAAGAATAACTAAGTCAGGAAAGAGCGTTTTGTAGGTATAATGAAGAAAGATTTCTTATGAAATGATATTACATAAAAAGGGTCAGGATCATGCGTAGGCAATGAGGGGCTATAGAAGATTTCTAGGAAGAAAGCTGATGAATAAAATAGGCATTTTTGAAAGATCATTTGCCAACTCTATTTACATTAATTGTTCTGTTTTTTGGATTTTCTTGGGGATGCCAGGGGTGATACTAAAGAAGCTAAGTTGCAAGGTGTTAGACATTCCCATCATATTGGAAGACAAAGATCTGAGCTCAATTTATTATTTTGTTAGTTTTATTTTGCAGGGAATTATGAAATAAATTTGACATAGGTGTTGTGGGTAGGAATTGGAACCCAAATCATTTATTTGTTTTTTAATTTTTTACTTTTAGGTACAAGGTCTCACTATAAGATTCAGACTCATAGCGATATGCCTGTCTCAACTTCCCTTGTGCTGGGATTACAGGCATGTGCCACCGCTCCCAATTTGGGGCCAGTACAGTATGCCTGGGGTTCCAGGGCTAGCACAGCATGAGGTACTGGGGATCAAACTCAGGGCCTTGCACTTGTCAAGCAGGCACTTATGCCACCAAGCTATCTCCCCAGCCCCCAACTCATTTAAAAATATCTGCAGAAAAATAAATGTATTAGTCTTTACCTTTTCCAGAATACTGGTCTATGGATTTCTTTAAGTCCTGGTTGCATGCCCTTGAAATTTTAAGAGTATTGTTCTACTGTCCTGATTTCCTAAATAGTGTTTGGAAAAATAATAGTCAAACACGAAGAAAAGTCTTTTCTTTTAAAGCTCATTATTCTAGGCTATATAACAAATACTTTTCTTCCTCTGTCTTTGGACCTGGCCATAACTTTGAATATTTGCCAGATTCATTTCCCCATAGTCTTGCTTGCTGTTGTAACATGTTGTCAAACCACCATATAATTATTCAGTCATATCAACTTCTTGGCAGCATTACAAAAATAGCACAGCACTGACTCGTCTATAAAACATGCAGTTTTATAAAATTGTACATATTTAACAGGAGCTAACTTTTTCTGTCTTCGGTGCTTATCATTAGGTACAGCAGGATAATGCAGGGCAAGTTTTAATTAAAATTAGAGCCTCTTAGTTTGAATCCCAGTCCACCATCTCATCTATAAAATAGAAACTGGGCTAACTTTTCCTCTGCCTTATAGTGTCTCTGTGTGCACAGGTGTTTTAATTTTCCAAGCAGTTAGAACATAAAGATAACATTTAATTACCAGGTTCAAAGACTTTTGATTCAGAAAATGGGCTCAAATCCTGGTTCTGTTCTATCCCAAGCAAGTAACTCAAGATAAGTTCCTTTTGATTTATCTATTACTTTCCATATTGACATAACTTCTTTAACCCCAGTCACATGTTGTAAAGATTCAATATAATAATGGGCAGTGGTTATAAAACATAGCCACATGTTCTTTGACATATCCTCAAAGATATGGTGCCTTTGGACCCCTCTTTGAATCTAAATGCATTAGAACTGCTTCAACAAATAGAGTTTCAACTGAGGGTGGAGTGGAAATGATGCTATAGAACTCGAGGTCAGGTCACAAAAGGCCATGTACCTTCTCCATTACTTACAGATATTAAGATATAGTGTGACAATATAAAATATAATATGGAAAGGACAATATTTGGAAAGGATTTTAAATCAGCATTACAAAAATTATTCAATGAGTAGTTGTGTACACATTTGTTAAGAGAATAGACCTTAAATGTTTTTAAACAGTCA
>PVKN010033087.1:0-12108 GCA_004027915.1 Capromys pilorides
AAATAAATAAAATAATCTTTCTTGAACTTTATCTCATGCTGGTCCTTAAAAAATTAATATGTAATATCTATCATCTATGAACTATGTCATCTAGCAATCTCTACATATCTCAGTTCTATCATCTGTCAACCATATATACTATCTATCTATCATCTATCCCTCGATCACCTATCTAGAAATATCTCCGTTCTTTAAAACCCTTTGGCAACCCCCTAGTTAGCCTCCTGTATCACTACTCTGTTTCATTGTCTTCAATGGTTATGTTATTATCCATCCCATGTATGTTTCAGTGCTGCCCCACTGAAGTTCTAAGCCTTTGCTGTTAAAGACTATATATTTTATTTGTTTGAAAAAAACTTCTATTTATTTAGTCCAGAGTCTCATTATGCAGCTTGGACTCAAAGTGATCTTCCTGTCTCAGCCTCCCCAGTGGTAGGGTTACAGGCGTGCACCGCTTTGCCTGATTTCAATGGTCAGCGCAGGTCAGGGCCAGCAGGTGGTGCCGGAGACCCAACCCAGATCCTTGTGCTTGTCAGGCTGGTGTTTAGACCACTGAGCTATCTCTCTAGCCCTAAGGACTATATCTTAAAACTTGAATATCTCCCTTAACTTTAGGAATGAAGTGGAGCACCTATGAATCAGGATTAAAAATTTTGGAGAAATGGCTTCCTTATACCACTTTCCATTATTTCATCTAGAATGTGACCCCTGGAATTATTTTCCAAGAACGTGAAACTTGGCCCCTCACCCCTCAGGGTGATGGGGCAGCTCAGAGAAAGGAGGTGCAGGCTGAGCGTGTTTGTGTCTGACCCGTGCACTGCACATCTCTGCTGACAAATCCAACGACAACCCGCGAGCGGTGTTCTCACCACTGTCCCTTGTTCATCAGGCACTGGGTGGATCTGCAAACAAGACTCAGTGCTGAAGAGTGCCTGGAGTTTTCAGCCAGCCGGAGACAAACGATACCTACGGGTGCTACATCCAATACGGGTCCAGTCAATGGTTCTGGGAGCTGTGATGCAGGCCTGATGCCCGGACAGGGGGAACTGGAGGGCGACACTGTAGAATATCTTAATGCTGTATCTCCATGGGTCAGATTTATTTTTAATAAGAACCCTTGGAACTGGCAAATACACAATCACCAGTTTTGGGGGGTTTTAGCAGGACTTGTTTCCTTACCCCTACAGAGCCTCGCCATGTTGTTTCTTTCCTTGCAGATATAAAATGCCCTGGGTCAGCCCATGGATAGCCCTTGAAATAGTTTTTTACCCCATGACCTGTCTGTGTTAGTGCCAGGCACCAGGGGTCTCACCCTAAGCTCAGACAGGGTTCAGCAATGGAAGTCTTTCTCAGTGGTCTCTCAAAGGACCAAATTGAAAAGCATCTTTTTGCCTCTTTTAATTAAGGTGGAGACGAAACTGAACCGCGTCATGCGTGAGATTAATAGTCCACGTCCCTCTCTTGCCGTAGATCTCATTTGCCGGCTTGTGTCTTCCTAAGCTTCCCAAGAAGTGTCTCGGAGTCTGTAAATTGTGTTTCCACAGAGCGGCCTCCTGGGAGGGCCTGGAGCACTCGGTTCTCCCTCCCTTAATCTGCAATATTCTTTCCAATTCACGGTACAGAATGACCTAAATCAGCCAAATTAGCAGCAAACATGTAGGAGGTTAGTTGATGCGGCCCTCGGGTGATTGCCGGGGTGAAATCTCGAAACGCATCCAATTTTAAGCCGATCTTGAAGTGGGATGAGTCGATGTTAAATAATTCTCCGTTTCCTCCCCACGTGTTTCAGGGACAAATTCCATCTTAAACGGTTACGTGATTACAAGCCCTGAAATTAAATTTCATGATGAATAACTAAGTGCTGCTCTTCAGAGCCTCTGGAAGAAGTCGCATTTGCTCCAGCACCAACACTCGGAATAGACGACTGGGGGTCGACTGACGCAGCACTGGAGATCGATTTCGTTTTGAAAGGTGCTGCCTGCCCCAGCCCTGCGGGGGCTGCGGGTGCGTCCTGCCTAAGGTCGGCCAGGCCGCGCAGCCAGCCCCTCCGGGTCCCCTAGGTCCCTCCTCCTTGGTCTCCCTCCCATTTAAGCAGAGCATTTGCTTGAAAAGCTGCTCTTCCCAAGAGTAACATGAACTCCGGACCGCACCCGAGCCCCACCGGTGTTACTGTGTTCATTGCAGCGATTGGTTGGGCACAGCCCGGGAAGGGCAGGCCGGGCAGGCGAAAGTCCGCGTCTGCGTGCAGCGACAGCTCCGCTCCAGTCACCGGGCTGCAACCCGGAGCAAGTGGCTGCATTCTCCCAACGCCTTGCCAGCGCACGAACCACGTCACTTCACAGGTGGCGCAGGCCAGAAGGTGCTTTGGGCTTGGCGAGGGGTGTGGAGCACAGGCTCGGGCCGCGCTGCACTGGGCCCACGTGGACCCTCAGCATGGACCCTCAGCGCGGACCCTCAGCGTGGACCCTCAGCGCGGACCCCGAGCGCAGAACCAGGCCGACCACCTTCCTCTGTGCTTCCTCTGCTTCCTTCTCTGCTGCGTGCGGGCAGCACCTCGCTCCACGTCCTGTCTCTGAGTCTAGAGCTTTGCATGGCTCTGAGGACGGAGAGGCAGGAGGACCTGCAGCTCAGATCAAGGGATGGCTGACGCTCTGTGCCTTGGCCTGCCTGCCGACTGCCCAGATGCCCCCCGAGGAGCCGGAGGGGACCACAGCTGGGCCTGCTCAGTCACCCGCTCCTTTCCTTGCTGACCAGAGGACAGGAGGGTGGTCAGACTGTGCCTCTGAGGATGCAGCCCCGGAAGCGTGCTTTTTGCGTCAAAACCCACGCTTGACGCTGACGCTGACGCTTGAACCGGACTGTAATTCTCACCCTCCATAAAATATTCCCCTTGCTTTCTTTTCAGCCACTTGAAATTGAAAATGTATTTTAGAAGGCGAGCTGTGTAATGTCACTCTGGTCAAATAGGCATGAGTTAAGCATAAATGCAGAAAATTAAGAGATTAGAAATTTGGGCTGGGGAGATAGCTCAGTGGGCTAAGGGATGGTGTGGCAAGAGCAAGGTTCTGAGTTCAATCCCTGGTACCACCAAAAAAGAAAAGAAAAGAAAAAAGAAAGAAAGAAAGAAAGAAAGAAAGAAATTTGATGGAAAAGAGGTAGAAGTTCGAGGGCCAAGCTGGTGTTTTCTAGTCACACAGTGCTGGGCTTGAACCCCATTACCATTTGCAGCATCATGATGATAAAATTGCCTACTTTATTGGGTTATTATAAATACTGAAAAGGTCATGCTAGCCATGCCTCTTGTACCAGAAGCTATTTCACGTCATAGGACTGATCTTTGGGTTACCATATGACAGCGTGTCCCGAAGACGCCCATGCCTGACCACCAGGACCTCTGAGCATGTAGTGGCTATGGTTGAGATCCCAGGTGTCGCTGGAAGCCTCATCCTGCTAAGGCTCATGGCCATCTGACAGGATTTGAGCAACTGAATAGATCAAGGGTCTCTAACTTCATCGGATGGAGTAGTCCACTGAAGAATTAGCTCCTAGCTGAACGAGCTAAAAGGAGAGGCCCTGTGGGAGAAGCAGCGGCTATATCCAGGGGATTCACCCACCCGAGAGTCCCTTGCCGAGTGGGTTTAAGAAGTGGGCCCAGCTGGAGAGCAGGGACCATGGGGGCGTTGAAACAAGTCCTGTCCCCCCCCCAGCCCTTCCCACCTCCCGCCTCTCTCTCTCTCTCTCGCTTCCTGCCTCCTGTGGTGAGCAGCCTTCCTCTCCACACTTCTGCTATGATGCTCTAGCCCTGAGCCGGCGGGCCGTGGGCTGTACCTGTAAGACCACAAGCCAAAGTGGGCCTCTTCTCTTTTGAGTTGATTTTCTTGGCTATTTGCCCACAGCAATGAGCAGCTGACTAATATAATTGGTTATGAGGCCAGGGAGGCTAAGGTGCGTAAGTGGAATTAAGTTGCTAATGCAGTGAGCTGTAGGTGGGAGGCTTACCCTGGGGTATCCGGGCAAAGCCAACATAAGCACGAGGTTCTCACTAGTGAAGGAGGGAGGAGAGTGATGACCAGAAATGGCCATAAAGGGAGCTGCTGTGGCCTGCCACCAACCAAGAAGGGTCAGTGGCCCCTACATGCTCAGAAAGGCGAGAACACGGCTCCTACCCTAGCACTACCAAAGGAACTCAGGCCTGCCTATATTTTGATTTTGCCTGGCAGGATGCATCTTGGATTTCTAGCTTCCAGAACTGTAAGGTAATAAATATGTGCTGTTTCAAGCCATTAATTTTGCAGTCACTTGTTACAGTGGCAGCACGAATCTGATTTATTATTGTCATCCTACATGGAAAAACAGCTTGCTGTTCACCAAAATGCAAGCTTCCTCTGTCTGCCATGAATGAATCCTGCTGGAAATGGCTGTGTGGCCACATCCACACTTCCTAGCCTTTGCAGCGAGGGCAGCCATGTGACCAAACCAGGTTGTCACCAAACCTTCAGGTAGCAGGTACCCTTCCCTTCTTGGGTCTGTTCATCAGTAAAGAAAACAAGCTACAAGGTGGAGGCCGTCTGGGCCTTTAGGTCACCATCTGAAGAAAGGCCACTTGCCCTGAACTGGTACAGGAAATGAAAGGCTTGAACCGGGTCGGCCACTGGCATTTCAGGATTTACTGTTAGAGTAGCCAGTGTTGTCCTAGCAGGGCTATTATGTGCCATGAAATCCTCATTTATTGTGTCTCCCTTGGCTAGGAACACGCATCCCTCTTGCAATCTTTTCATCTCTTCAGGAAGTTGCTCGTGTTTCCTTCCATTTATGCGTGCAGATAACTGGGGCTGGCACCCTTTAAACACCCTTCTGTCCTCCTCCCGATGGAGCCCACCAGCACCCCAGCGCTCCAGGGAACTCCCGCTAAATTAGGAGACTCCCGAATCTCTCAAGTCCTCGCCTTGGCACATGGAGAAGACATGTAGGGAATGACAGATTTGGAGAGGAAGGGGCTTCCCGGGCACATCCTCAGTGAGACCCCGAGAGCCCTGCCAGAGACCCCCGCTGCTCACTTTGTCCTTCTAGATGTGTCAGATTGTGTGTGTGTGTGTGTGTGTGTGTGTGTGTGTGTGTGGTCCACCTCCTCTCAGCTGATCCCCTCGGGATGGCTGAGTCATGCTCCCGCCTGCCCTAGGGGCCTCTGCGTCTGTCCCCGCGCAGGGCTTTGCTGACCCGGGGCCGGATGTGTTGGGCAAAAGCCTCGAGAAGGAAACCGTAGCTCCGACACAAGAACCAGAAGCCGAGCGCAGAGAGCGCCGGGGTCGCAGGCAGTCGGCACCTTGCGGCGAACCCGCCGGCTCTGCCAAGGATCTGAAACCCGCGCCTTCAGTTCAGACAGGTGCCAGGAGGACGCTTGACTAGGGGTAGCCATGGCAACAGCACTCCAGCTATCTCGAGAAGTGTGCCGAGCATCTGAAAACTAACGGGGGTGGCGGGCGGGGACACGCCTGGCGACCCCTGGCAGGTGAGCCGCACGCCTCGCGTTGGCTCCCACCCCCTCCGAGCTCAGGCCCGGGTCAGAAACAAGAAGCTGGGCCTTGGGCCGCGCTTGGGGCCACTGGATCCCCAGCCGCCCACGCCTCTGCGAGGCAGTGGAGGCCATGAGCCGCAGGTTGACTCTCAGAGAGTCTTGGTGGCCCAGAAGGCCTGCGGGAGCAGGGCGCGCTGGCGCATTGATGGATTCGCTTTTTCTCATTGTACACACAGCATGCGGGTTCATTCTTGTGAAACCCTAACTCCGCAGAGGAAGGGATGGACGTGCCCTCTCCCTTCCTGACGCCGCTGCCTCTGCGGGGTCAGCTCGATGTCAGCGCTGCGTATCTCCGGCCTGCCCCTGCTCCCCTTTCACTGGCCCACACGGGTGACAAGGTTGTTAGATGAGATGGGCACCAACGAGGAACTGCTCACCACCTGCGCGTCACAACACTCAGAACAGACAGCCTCTGGGTCAACGCCAGCCTGATCGCTTGTCTTTATCTGCACAGCTCCTACGTGTAGAGCCGTAACGTGCGATACTGTACAGCACCATCAGCAAAAATGTCGGTCCGGGACGAACAAGGTGCACCACACAAAAGGGACACGGAAGCTCTGCGCACAAGACGTACTGCGCAGGCGCACGTCCCAGCAGCTCAGCACAGTCACAGGTCCACACGGTTGTTCACCAAGTCCCTAACAGGCCCTTCCTTCATTGAAAGCTGACGGGAACCTCAGCTCTGTGCTCCCCGGCATGTAGACAGCCCTGCCCACAGGTGCGGGTGATCAGCACAAGGTATTTTAAATGCCAAGGCATGAGTACCCTTCTGATTCTAGAAGAGAGGTCCCCACTGGCCCTCATTTTTCATTCACAAGTTCTGTTGTACTATCAGTCTGATTAAAATAAATTGTATAATTCTAGGTACATATCAAATGATCACCAGAATTTCTTGCTTTGTTTTTTTTGGAACTGGGGATTGAACTCAGGCCCTTGCACTTGCCAGGTAAGCTCTAGAATTTCTTGAAAAAAGTGTAACCCCATTAGAAACCCAGTTTTATAATCTCTAGAAAGAACCATTTTCTTTTTCTTTTCTTTCTTTCTTTCTTTCTGGCCAGCTCATTTGCCCTGGGGGTGGGGCTGGTGTAGCATGTGCTGCCGGGGATCGAACCACGGTCCCTGTGGTTGCCTAAGTTTGCCTAAGTAGGCACTCTAGACCACTAAGCTATCTCGTCAGCCCAAGAATCATTTTCAAAGTAAAAATAAATTCAATGTCCAATGCCACACACCCCAGCTTTTCTCCAAATCCCAGGCTCACAGTATCCTCCAGTCTCTCTCTCCTCCCCTGTGTAGCTCTTCACCACCACACACCCCTCACCTCCAGCCCCTCTTCCTTCCAGCCTGCCTCTGACCTGCCAGTATTCAGCACAGTTTCCTGCTATCTTGAAGAAATAAGTCCATATGTGATTTTGGTATTGCAGGACTACACCATTCCAGAAATTCAGGCATCCCTTACTATTATTTGGAACATAACTGTCCTACTAGGCTTTGCACAGTCCACGGCTCCAGTGTATCTGTTCAGGGTCATCTAATTCCATGTTATGCCAGGTGTGTTGGGGGACACCTGCAATCCCAGGACTCAGGAGGCCAAAGCAGGAAGCTCACTGGGAGTTGGAGGCCAGCACAGTTAGTGCATATGGCGAGCCCATGGCCAATCTTAGCTGCCTAGCAAGACCCTGTCTTAAAGCGAAATCTGTGCTTCCCTCTATTCCCCAAACACAGGCCACTGTGCCCCTCCAAGCACTCATGTTTCTGGGAACACTTATGCATGCTGAAAGCTGTCCTGAGTCTCTCTCTAGACAGCACACAGGTCTCCGTGCAGACGCCATGTGCTCTGAAGATGCTACCCCTCTCTCTGTGTTCTATCACTGGTTTATACCATGCTCCCTGTATTTCTTTACAAATACAGGCCATGGTCCCTAATCTTCTGGTAGCTCACTTCTTGGTTGTCTGTCTTATTACATTTTCAGCTCTCTGAAAGTGTGTGCCTGGTCTACCTCTTTTCACACTTGCATATGGAGCAACTGGTCTCATCTGGCAAGTAGTTGGTACTCAAAGTACTGTTGAAAGAGTAAATCACTAGAGGCTGGGGAGACAGCTCAGTAGAATAAGTGCTTGCCTGCCCAATGCTAGGACCTGAGTTCAACCCCCAGTTACACACACACACACACCCACACACACACACACACACACAATCACCAAAGAGATTGCAAGTTCTACCACCTTTTCTGGGTTTGATTGTACAGTTTGCAGAGCTCAACATTCAGGAGAAATTTTACTTGAGAGTGATCAGAATTGAGATTTTGATGCCTTGAATATCTGAGCATTATGATCTATATGAACAAAATATTTATTTCTCATTTTTCAATTAAGGAAAATGTTCCTCTCCATTGATCAGGACTACATTTACATTTTTAACAGTTGGTCGTATCATCAGAAACCTAGCTGATATCGCTAATGTCTAGGGAACTCAAAGGGAATTTTCCAAACCAATAAACTATTTCATGATTAGGTACACATCTTTCATTCCAAATACATCAATTCCAATACTTGATGCCACTCTTAAACTTTTGTCTCTGTGCTATTAGATGGGAGTATTATAAACCAGGACATTGACCCAATTAGTATTTTAAATGTCCCCCCACATCCACACATAGGGCTTGCTTTTGCTCAATTCCCCACAGTTTGCTGTGGCAGAGAGTAATAACTATTAGTAAGAGAGCTTATTAAGGGTACAACATTAAGTTACCACGGGAAGGATCGGGTTCCATTTCTTCAAAGTTTCTTCTTGCCAAGAGCTCCTAATTGCTTTGAGCTCTAAAAAGATTTCCATCTGCACCAACGTTTCCCTGGTGGCGTGCTTAGTTTGAACATACAGTCTGAAATTACTTATTAAGAAATTGTTTAGAGAAGTAAAACGCAGCTTCTAGCACAGCACAAATGTCTCTTAACTTCTTTAACCATTTCAAGTTCCTCAGACCTGTAAGAAGGCAGTGTGAATCCTCTGAGTTAGTCGGGAAATGGATTCTGCAGCCAGGAAAAAAAGTCGCTCCTCGTTATTGGACAGCCTTTCTGCTAGAGTGAGGCTTTCCGTGGTTATCTTCAGAACTTGGAACTGGGCTGTCATCAAAGTATTCTCCAACGCATCTTCTGTGGAAAGGGCAACAGGACACCGCCAGCCCCCGTGGGGATCGCCATGCCAAAGACAGCAAGAGTCATAGCACTAACGCCATGAGTGCCTGTGGCGTGCTGGGCAGTGTGCTCCCTAAGCTACGTGCTTTGGAAATTTAGCCCGCACCGCAGTGGTGGTGACCACGGCCACTCCAGTTTATGAATGGAAAGGCGAGGCTCTGTGTGCCCAGCCCTGGCTTCACCTTTCCACCAGGGCGGTCAGCAGCATGCTCTGTCGGCGGCGGCCGTGCTTGGGGACTGCAGTCATGAGCAGATGAAGGAGCTGTCTCAAAACCCTCACCCAGCTGAGAGCGGCTGAAATGGCAGATCCCTGGTCTTCGGTTTCATGTTCTGCCACCGGAAGTGGGCCTGTCTGACAGAGGCCTCAGCCTGTTGGCCCCCACGGAGTCCTCACGCCTGACCAGCAGGCTGTCGGCCACAGTGGATCAGCCCAGTGTTCTGAAGGGCCTGTTAGTGCTGATCTCTTAGGCCAGGCTATGACGAGGGATGGCGGGTCAGCCCAGCCCTGGGGCAAACATGGGGACCGATGCCTGCTCTGCTCCAGCTTCACAGATGCAAACTGCCGCTCATTCTCTCACCTGACCTGAATACCAAACACTGCCTTAGCCAAATCGATGCTGTCCAGGGCAAGAACAGGATCGTAAATCTGCTCTAGCAGTGAGGCTGCAGTCAGCCCGGGGCAGCTGCTCACTGGAGCACTCAAGGGTCCATACGGTGGTCCTGCCCTCGACTGCATCCGTGTCTGCGGGAACCAGCCTGGCAGATCCAACAGAGGCCACCCTCCTGGCCCGCCTGACAACCTGCACGGGCACACTTGTCGCTGCCAGCCCTGCTGGGCATAGAAGAGGAGAAAACAGTCTGTAACTAAAGGTAAAAGGAGTACTAAATTGCTGACTCATTCATCAGGTAGGTAAAATGTCTAAGCAAAAGACAGAGCACGGAGCCTGGGTCTGAATGCTTTAGCTGCATGTCCTGACTATGCCCTGCACAAAGCGCTACAGATTATGTAACTCCTGGAGTGCCAAGTTCTTTATCTATACATTAGGTTGGTAGGATTTATCTCCAAGTCTAGTGTGGACTCCTGCTAAGTTGTGGGTGAGTGCAGCATGTGTCACTGGGACCAATCCCACCTTCCTGGGTATTGGAAAAGCACGCAGCAGCAGCAGCTGCAGGAACAGCGACAGTGCGATCCATGCAGCCACTGCTGGACGTGCGAAGGCTCTTCCAGGGCACCCCCAGCGACAGGGACAGACTGAGCCAGCAGGACCTGGAGCAGGAGGGCCAGAGGTGCTGCCAGTCCTTGCATTTCTGGGGCGGCCAGAGCATCACCCCAGATCCCTGCTGTGGGCTTTTCCGTCACTCAGATGTCGAGTATTGGTGAAGAACAGTTGGGAATTCACTTTTTAAACTTTTTTCTTTCTAACAGTTCGACGTTTACATAGAAATTAGGTTGATGCTAAGTTCGCCATATGAAATATACAAATAAAGAAGTCTAGTGTATTTGCGAGGAATTGGAATTGAAATTGGAAAATAATTTTTTATATTTATAACCACTTCTTTTATAAAAGGAATACAATAAGCTTGCAATATAAGCAAATAGCGTTCATTTCAGATGCATACAGGATGATTTTCACCTCGAATGTTCGCTTTCTCTTGCTTATTCTGAATATTGATCCATGTCCTTACTAACCCCAAATGAGTGTAAAACTTGTGTGTCATCGAGAGAAAGCAGGTCTACGTGGGACATCAATGTAAAATAACATCTTCAATTAAACATGCCTGATATTGTGGAGCCTCTTTAAAAGTCAGCAGGAATGAATAACAGTGAGAACGTATTTCTAGCTTATTTGCTCAATTGATAGCCAATAAACGCAAAGGTTCAGTTATGCCTCTTTCACCATGATTAAGTGAGCAAACACAACATTCATTCTTAGTAAGTACAATTACTTTCAATTTCTTTGAGGGAGGAAAAAAATATTATCATCTTACAGAGTTCAATTTGTTGTGTGTTTCTCTTTTGGTTACATAAAGCAAATGCTCTAAGGATGAGCAATTAATCCAGCATTCACCTCCAGAAGGACAATGACTGACTACAATCACTGCCTCATCCTGCCACCAAAACTGATTCAGAAAAGGGCATTGTCAAGCAATGGTGACCTTTGGACGTCACCTAAGAACGTGTAGCAAACACAGGCACTCAAAGGAGCACCAAGGGTGCCATTCTACCTCTCAGCAGTGAGAACTGACCCCGCTGTCTTAGTCTGTGGTGCTCCCCCGAGGGGCTGCAGCCTGGGCAAACTGTACAGAGTGGAGGGGTGAGGCTCGCAGCGCTGGGTGGAAGTCCGGCAACCAGACCCTAAGCCTGGCACCTGTCACCTGTCAGGGCCTTCCCGCCCCGTCCTCACATGCTGCAAGGGAGAAGGCAAGCAGGCTTCTCTCCCCAGGCCTGGCGCACTCAGGAGAGACTTCGGGAAGCTGAGGGAGCAGGGAGCAAGGCTCTTTGCTGGAACTCTTTGTTGTGAAATGCATAGAAATCGCTGTTTTGGTGCTGAGACTCCATGCAATAGGGCTGGGGTGGGCGAGCTTTGGGGGCGGGGCAGGCCGGTCTCTCCTCCACACCCCCTTCTCCCTGTAGAACCCCTTAGTCCCTCATCCCCAGCTGGCCGTGATCCTTCAGGGAGAGCGTGTGGCATTGTGAGAAGATACGCCAAAATAACAAGCTGTCTACCACGCACAGAGCAGCTCCATTGCGGGGATTCTCTGAGAGCACCCTGAAGTGACAATTTTGATTTTAAATATCAGTAAAAGCATGTAATTGTATAAAATAACTCTTCCCTAGACTTTAATATTTGTCCAAAAGCTATACCATTTGGAGGTCTTGTGTTTAGAAGCCTTGCGTTTCTACGCATATTGTATTTGGTGTGAACAGAATGAGTAAACTGGTAGAGAAGAACGTCTGGACCTCACACGCCATTGCCGGTGTGTGCCACGCACCTGCAGAGTGCATGGTGGGTACGTGGTGGGCACCGACCTGTTTCTACCAGCCTCGTGTGAGGTGTCACAGCGGGCGCTTTGCTTGTAAGGTCTCCAAGTCCCCCGTCAGCGCTGGCAATGACATTCCGACTTACAGTAGGTAAGAAAACAGGAGAGGGGCCAGCGAGATAGCTCAGCGGTCTGAGCTGCTTAGGCAAGCTTAGGGGACCGCAGTTTGATCCCTGGCACCACATGCTGCACCAGCCCCACCCCCCAGGGCAGGTTGAGCCGGCCATCACTCCAAGCCAGGCTGTCTATCAGGTGTGCTGATGCATTTCTAGTGCTAAGGTAAGAGCCAGATACAGCAC